>MCJB01050284.1:4564-39625 GCA_002018475.1 Nicotiana obtusifolia
AATATAGTCCAGGACCACATATATGTCAGGAACTACTTAAATTTCCAGATACCAACCTCACAACAAAGCAGATCCAACAGTTCTTGGGTGTCATCAATTATGTTAGGGATTTCATCCCAAATATCTCTACATACATTTCACCACTCACAGAAATGCTCAAGAAAAATGCAACATCATGGGGAGAGAAACAGAATGAAGCAGTCAAAAAAATAAAGGAGATATGTAAAAATGTCAAGTCTCTCTACATCCCTTCAGATGGGAAGAAGATACTGCAAACCGATGCCAGCCATGAATATTGGAGTGCTGTTCTATTTGAAGAAAAAGATGGCCAGCGGAAAATATGCGGATACGCCAGCGGAAAGTTTAAAGATGCCGAGCAACATTATCACTCCACCTTCAAGGAAATTCTTGCAGTAAAGAATGGAATCAAGAAATTCAATTTCTTCCTTATCCATACAGAATTTCCAGTGGAAATGGATATGAAGGCTTTCCCAAAAATGATCCAGATAAATTCAAAAATTATCCCCAATCCTCAGATTCTCAGATGGGCTCAATGGTTCTCTCCATACAAGTTTCAAGTCAAGCACCTGAAAGGAAAGGATAATATTCTCGCAGATTTTCTATCCCGACCGGAAGAATTCTCAAAAAGATTTTTCCCAGCAAAACTGAAGCCAAACAGCCACATCTTTATGTTTTCACTGGGAACTAGTTCATTGAAGCAGACAGATCATCCACCAGAGCTGTTCAACCTCACGGATCCCTTTGATCCATCAATTATTATGGAAAGAAGAACTTATTATGAGCTTCAAGTTTTCCGGCAATATGGAGGATCCATTCTCAAGCCTTATGGTGTCAATCCAGAATATCCGTTCTGCCATATATTCATAGCTCAAGCCAAGGATTTTCCACAAGAATTATTATGGTTTTTCTGGTACCTATGCCATCAGTATTATATTTTCATGGAATTCAAATGCAACGTCTTCAAGGATTTTGATGCCATTGCACCAGCGCTTAGAATATTTTTATTATGGTTCAAGCCTAGAAGATATTGGACTAAATGTTTCAATGATTCCTACGCAGCAAAAATATTCATGTTTCATAGGCCAGTGAAGATCATTAATGGAAAAGTCCAGGCGCAAGCAGAGGCATCATTCTGGTGGAAATTTCCTATGTCCATTTTATCCATGGAAGAAGAATATAGCGAGGCACAAAGAATCATTTTCCAGCAAAATAGATGCATCCCAAAAGAGATATGGCCAAAAGAATGGGCAAGCTGGAATTATACCAGTACCCATCCTCACTGGGAAAGAGTCCGAGAAGCAGCAAAAGAATATCAAATACCCTATGAAGTCATCCGAGAGAAAATCACTAATGATATTTCCAGATTAAGGCTACGGATTAGATCTCTCAGTCCGGCGGGAAAGGAACATAGCAGTAAAGAACCGTCAAGTTCCAGACACTACTTCACAAGGGCTTCAAAAAGATGCCTGGAAGCCAATTCTGTGATCGATAAAGGATAATTACCTTAATCCCTGCTAATCCCACCTTAATCCTCCCTTACCTACTAAAAAAATCCCAAAAATATCCTACACATGCCAAGACAAATTCCCACATCTTTCCATACTATGCGGGCCCCATTTCACCTTGTTTTCACATGCCTTCACATGCCACCACCTGCTTCTTCACATGCAACACAAGACAGTCACATGGCTTCACATGCTTTCACATGCTACACCCGTTCACATGCTTTCGGTTATTTTTTAGTGGTTTGCCTAAAGTCCTTCACATGCCAAGGAGGACCCGTTTGTAGATAAATTTGCCATGTAAGATAGGTTTTCTTTATCTAGAATGTTTGTCTTGTAATAACCTCCTATTCCTATATAAAGGAGGGCTTGTAGTAGTTGTAGGATCATCGAAAAATTGCCTTGTAAAAAATCAGAAAATCATCTTGAAAAACCTTAGAGTCATCCTAGAATTTTCTTCCACCCTTTGTAAATCCTACAATCATTTCTCAAGCCAAGAAAAACTTAAAATTTCGCCTAGAAACACATTCGGGACAAGTTCTAGACCACTAGCACGGGTACTTGGACTTACAACAACAACATCTCACCTTTCATGCAGCTGGATAGTTAAAGAGGATAGAGTTGAGGGCCCACAACGATCATATTCAAGACTGAAAATCACTATGGTTCGATTAATTCACTCGGTGATAGCCTAAGTCAACACAAGAGTCACAAGGTCACTAACTAGAGCTATTTCTTTCCAAAAACCTTGTTTTTAACCATAAGCATGCAGTTAAGTGTGTTCGTAACAAGCATTTTTAACTCTTCGAGCATGACTCGATTAGGCCTTGTTATTCATTACTACTACTATTATTACCTAAACACCAAAACAGACTCAATCCCTTAAGAAGGTTGTCACGCCATCCATCGTTGGGAAGAGTCACCCAGTTCACAGAAAAACTACCTTTGGAATGAACCGTGACATTAAGAAAACCAAAGGTTTATTATCCACTAAAACATAGAAAGAAGCTATTAAATCAAAAAGAAGAGACTAAATCAAGAAGAAGACAAACATAAAGATAAAGAAGCTATAAAACAAAAGAACTATTGAAATCTAAACGAATATACATAATAAGAGATAAGAGGGAATATAACATAATGAGAAAGAGGAATAAAATAGTAATAAGTTAATTACAGGCCAAATGTATCATAGTTATAAAAATATAGAATCATCAGAATGTGTCAAAGAAACTCCACCCCCTCCCCAAAATAAAAATAAGCATTGTCCCTAATGCTTAACACATAAGAGTAAAAGAAGGGAAGAGTGAAGAAAACTCCCTATGGCTCTGTGGCCATCTCTGTGTCCCCAGCAGTGGCACCGACCTTAGCCTCATCCAATTGGATCTCATCATCATAGAGTCCGGGAGTGGCTAGGTTGGTGAACATCTGACGGACTGCCTCGGCAGTGTCAGCAGCAATATCTGGCTCCTCAAACTGGCCAGCTGGTGCTGTAGGTGCTGTAGGATCTGGGCTTGGGTGGTGCGGGTCCATCAACATACCAAATGGAATGTCTCCGGCTGCAACAAGCTTGGTGACCTATCGCCGAAGTTTATACACTGACTTCTTTGAGGCCTGTGACTTCCGCATCTTCCAATTATGACTTCCGCATCTTCTCCACTTCCTTGGACAGCTCTTCAATCACGAACCCATGTTGTACCAGAGTGGCCATAATAGTGTTTTGATTTTCCAGGAGCTTCTTCAAAGTTTCTTCAACTATGGGGGAAATCTGGGGGTGCTGGAATGGATGACTGTGCTGCAACATAACTGGATATCAGACAGCTTTGCAGTAGCTGTCCGCATCCAGTTGTTGAGGCTCGCCAGTGTCTGGGAGACTCCCAGCACAAAAAGTGGACCAGAGAGCATAGGCACCAGCTTCAAAGCCGAGGTGGAAGGCATTGAGGCTGAAGGTGGAGGCATGGCAGCTGCACTGGTAGAAGGCTCGGCTGAAGTGGATGGCATATCAGCTATCTGCGTACCCACCACCAATGGCTCATCAGACTGGCCTATGGTGGTAGTCGGCTGACCCTTTCCCTTCAAGTTGTGTGCATGCATTAGAGAATACCAAGACAAAGGCTTCTTCGCCCAAACCTTCGTTTCATAATCTCTAGGCTGTATCCGTGCATCTGTAAGGTACTCAGTGATGGTGTTGGGATACGAGTAGGAGGTATCATCTTGCCTGACAACCACTAACATGTTGGCCGACATCACGGCACCCACATTGATCGGGTACCCAGCCATAATAGAGGTGATTAGAACTGCCCGAGAAATAGGTAGGTTGGATTCATTCCGGCACGGGTATAGTCTGCTGCATACGAAGGTCTTCCATCCCTTTGCCTCGAAATTTAGGGTGTTCCACTGAATAGGAACCCCTGCAGTGATCCATGATGGTGGTGGCCCCGGGGCTGCAAGAAGCTCAGCTAGCCATGGGAGAGCTGCATCACCCATCGTCAGCTTCTCCAAATACTGTGCAGGCTCCACATCATCAAACCCCAAATAGGAGTTCAGTGTGTGCTGGTCAAATCTCACCTTCAGATTTCTAAACTTTGGTCCCTTTCTTGATGTGTGCCACATTGGCATAGAACTCCCGGACCACATACTCCTTAGCATCCACAACTGTCAGGGTGAACCACATCCAACCCTTCCTCTCTAGGAACTGTCTCAACACTACTGGATTGTACTTGTCGAGATCTTTGAGTTAGAACTGTCGCTCAAGAGTGAGCAATCTCACCGGCCACCACCCACGAAAGTTGGTGAAGGAAGCTAGACTGACGAAACGGTCCTCCCATACCTCTTTCTTCTTTGACCTCTCAAGGCCGGCAACTGTAGTATCACCCCCTCGGACATCATACAGAACATCATCAACAGTAGCTGCCGATGCCTCAGGGACAGGTGTAAAAGAGGGCTATAAATCCTGACTGGCACTCTCTGAACCCTCGGAGGTTATATGTGAGGAGGAAGGCCCGTCCCGGAGTTGATACCTTCCCTGTTGCTGCTGTGATTGTGATTGGACAGCAGGCAGCTCTTGAACTGAGTTGCCCTCTGATGCTTTCCGAGATGGGGCATATGAACTAGATTCGGAGGGCTCTGGATTTCTTCCTCGGCTTGTTGTAGCTTTCTTGGTAATTATCTTTTGGAGGGCGAGGGGTAAATATCTTTTGCCTCGACCTCTGGAAGGTTCGCCCTTCCCCTTTGAAGTATCACCGCGGCCACGAGATCTAACCATTTTTTGTAACAAGCAACAGCAGCAGTCAGCTATAATTCAAATGCACACACACAGTATCACAATGTAAAACATGAGGTGCAGGGTGGGGAGGTGCGGTCCGCACGATTACAAGTGCGGCCGCAGACTTGGTTGTGCGGACTACACAGTTTGAACTTGCGGCCGCAAAAATTGGAACTGCGGTCCTTACAATTATTAGTGCGACCGCAGATTTGAAGTTCAGTCCGTACTTTTATCATCCCGGTCCACATCAGACTCACCAAAATGTCAACTCTCTGAAGATAGAGATTGAGCTATTTTGCGATCGCACTTACTTTTCTACGGCCGCGATGGAAATTCTGCGGTCCGCACAATTTCAAATGCGGCCGCAGAATCAGCCTTGACTAAAGAACCCTAATCTCAACTTCTGCGGACCGCACAATTTCTTGTGTGGCCGTAGATTTCAAATTATTACGAGCAGACTTTCTAGGACTGTTCAATTTTTGCACAAATTCGACATGGCATTAACAATTAAGCATGAAAATCAATTCACTCATTCCCCATAGAGCAATTATCAGTTGACCCAACACAAATTACACCCCACATGATTGTAAATTAAAATCTATTAAAAATAGCCTAAAGCTACCTAACAAATTGTAAAATTAAACAAAAAATTCAAGAATTCTATGAGTAATTGAAGCATACAACAAATGATGTAGTGCGAATGAGTGAACACAGATGTGGATTGAGTGTGGCAGATGATTGAACAAGCGATTTCAATAATTTAGAATTTTGAGTGCTCAGAGAGGGGAAAAAATGTACAGTAGCCCCTAAGGTTACTATTTATACTTGGCGATCAAATTGCAGGGACACGGGATGAGTGCAGCCTCAAAATTCCTTTTACGGTCCGCACTTTATTCCCTAGAGGCTCAAAGCTCTTGCTGATCTACGGTCCGTGGAATATGTGATGCGAATGCAAATTTTGGCTGCGGACCGCAGATTTTAATGTGTGGTTGCACTTTGGCCATCTCTCTGACAGACCAAACTTCAGAGAGTTTGCCATTTCCCATTTCAATTGGTGCGGATCGCACTGTAATTGTGTGGCCGCAGTTCCCTTCTGCTGTAGCACCAACAATTGTGCGAACCACACTATACATGTGCAGTCCACACTTTTTCCATACTTAGCCAATTTTTCTGAGCACAGTTCCTATAAATCACAATCATTCCTGCAACACACTTCAAATCTAGTTAGCACAAAAATAACACCTATCTACAAATGAAGAAATGAAAAAGAAAAAGAAAACATGGGTTGCCTCCCAAGAAGCGCCTGATTTAGTGTCGTGACACGACGCAGATTACCATCACTTCAAATGAATAACTGCCACCACGTGGCCATCGTTAGCTTATCCCAAAATAATGCTTCACCTGGTGACCATTGACTCGGAATACCTCATCATTTTTATTCTTCAAGTCCAATGCACCAAAAGGTGTCACACCCACAATTTCAAAGGAGCCACTCCATTTGGATTTTAACTTTTTGGGAAATATCTTCAATCGTGATTTGAACAATAAAACAATATCGCCTACACCACTTTTGAATTGCTAAATTTCAAGTTGACAACAACTTTCACACCGCTTTTAATTGGAGTGTTCCTTTTGAGCTCATGTGCAATGCTAGTGATGTAGTGGTTGGAGCAGTTTTGGGGCAACGTATCAACAAGATTTTTCACCCAGTCTACTATGCTAGTAAGACTATGAATGATGCTCAAGACAATTACACCGTTACAGAGAAAAAGCTCCTTGCCATTGTGGCAATTGGGAAGTTCCGCCCGTACTTGATGGGTGCAAAGGTTGTTGTTCATACTTCACGCGGCACTTCGCTATCTTATGAGCAAGAAATATTCAAAAGCTAGGTTGATGAGATGGGTGCTATTGTTGCAAGAGTTTTATATTGACACCAAGATCAAAAAGGGAATGAAAATCAAGTGGCGAACCACTTATCTCATTTGGAGGAGGAGGGGAAGCCGCATGATGGACTTGAAATCAATGACTCCTTCCCCGACGAGAAACTCTTGGCTATTTCAATGAAGGAGGTGTCATGGTTCGCCGATCTACCAAACTTTGTTGTGTGTGGAATCATCCCGAATGAGTTCTCTACAAATCAAAGGAAAAAGCTCAAACGGGATTGTCAAGATTATTATTGGATGAGCCTTACCTCTTTTGGATTTGCACGGATGGGGTAATTATAAGATGTGTACCAGATGAATAGCAAAATGTTATTCTTGAGGCTTGCCATTCTTCACCATATGGTGGTCACCATGGTGGAGCAAGAACGGCGGCTAAAGTGCTAAGTTATGGTTTCTATTGGCCCACTCTCTACAAACATGAAGGTGATATGGTGAAGAGATGTGATGAATGCCAACGGACTGGTGGAATCTCGAAGAATAATGAAATGCCTCTCACTACCATTTTGGAGATCGATATCTTTGATGTGTGGGGTATTGACTTCATGGGTCCTTTTGTGAGTTCTTGTGGAAACACCTACATCTTGGTCGCGGTTGTTATGTGTCTAAATAGGTTAAGGCCGTTGCTCAACCCAACAATGAAGCGAGAAGTATGGTGGCATTCTTGAAGAAGAATATTTTCACAAGATTTGGTACTCCGTGGGTTATCATAAGCGATGGGGGGGCGCATTTTTGCAACAAGGTTTTTGACACTTTGCTTAGCAAGTATGATGTCACTCTTAAAGTTACGACTCCATATCATCCTCAAGCTAGCGATCAAGTGGAAGTCTCTAACCGGGAGATAAAGAGTATCTTGTCCGTAACAGTGAATGCTAACCATACGGATTCATCAAAAAAGCTTGATGATGCACTATGGGATGTCTCCATACCGGTTGGTGTTTGGAAAAGCTTGTCATCTTCAAATGGAACTTGAGCGCAAAGCCATGTGGGCTTTAAAGAAGTTGAATCTTGATTGGGATGCAGCCTCTAACTCGCGGATTGCATTTGAATGAATTGGATGAATTCTGGTACCATGCATATGCAATTTCGTCTTTGTACAAAGAAAGAATGAAGTACCTTCATGATAAATACATCCGAAACAAGGAGTTCAAGGTGGGCGATCTTGTTTTGTTATTCAACTCGCGATTGAAGATGTTTCCAGGAAAATTGAAATCCAAATGGAGTGGCCCCTTTGAAATTATGGGTGTGACGCCTTTTGGTGCATTGGACTTGAAGAACAAAAATGATGAGGTATTCCGAGTCAATGGTCACCCGGTGAAGCATTGTTTGGGACAAGCTAACAATGGCCACATGGTAGCAGTTATTCATTTGAAGTGATGGTAATCTGCGTTGTGCCGCGACGTTAAATCAGGCGCTTCTTGGGAGGCAACCCATGTTTCTTTTTCTTTTTCTTTTCTTCTTTTGTTGATAGGTCTTGTTTTTGTGCTAACTAGATTTAAATGTGTTGCAGGAGTGAGTGTGCTTTACAGGAACTGTACTCATAAAAATTGGCTAAGTGTGAACCGCACATATATTGTGTGGACCACACAATTGTGGGTGCTACAGCAGAAGGGAACACACAAATTGAAATGGGAAATAGCAAACTCTCTAAAGTTTGATCTGTCAGAGAGATGGCCAAAGTGCAACCGCACATTAAAATCTGCAGTCCGCAGCCAAAATCTGCATTCGTATCACATATTCCGTGGACCGTAGATCAGCAAGTGCTTTTGAGCCTCTAGGGAACAAAGTGCGGACCGCAGAAGGAATTCTGAGGCCGCACTCATCCCGTGTCCCTGCAATCTAATCGTCAAGTATATATAGTAACCTTAGGGGCTACTGTACATTTCCCCTCTTTGAGCACTCAAAATTCTAAAATATTAAAATCGCTCGTTCAATCATCTGCCACACTCAATCCACATCTGTAATTACTCATCTGCATTACTTCATATCTGGTATGCTTCAATTACTCATAGAATATTTCAAATTTTAGTTTAATTTATAATTTTTAGGTAGTTTTAGGCCATTTGTCAATAGATTTTAATTTTACAACCACTTGGAGTGTAAATTGTATTGAGTCAACTGATAATTGCTCTATGGGGAATGGGTGAATTTATTTTCATGCTTAATTGTTAATACCATGTCGAATTTGTGCAAAAACTGAACAACCCTAGAAAGTCTGCTCGTAATTGTTTGAAATCTGCGGCCGCACAAGTAATTGTGTGGTCCGTAGAAGTTGAGATTAGGGTTCTTTAGTCAAGGCTGATTCTGTGCCACACTTGAAATTGTACGGACCGCAGAAATCCCATCGCGGCCGTAGAAAAGTAAGTGCGGCCGCAAAACAGCCCAATCTCTATCTTCAGAGAAGTGACATTTTGGTAAATCTGATGTGCGGCCGCGATAATAAAAGTGTGGACCGCACTTCAAATCTGCGATCGCACTAATAATTGTGCGGACCGCAGGTCCATTTCCGCGGCCACAAGTTCAAATTATGTAGTCTGCACAACCCAGTCTACGGCCGCATTTTTAATTGTGCGGACCGCTTTCCCTACCCTACACTCAGGTTCTACGCTCTGTTATACTGTCTGTTCAAAATTGAACCACAACTAACTGTTGCTATTGGTTGTTACAGAAAATGGTTAGATCTCGTGGCCGCGGTGACACTTCAAAGAGAAGGGGTGAACCTTCCAAGGGTCGAGGCAAGAGTACTTTACCCCTCGTTCTCCAAAAGATCATCTCAAAAAAGACTATAGCCGGTCGAGAGAGAAATGCAGAGCCCTCCGAATCCAATTCTTATGCCTCGTCTAGGGAAGCATCGAAGGGAAAGTCGGTTCAAGAGCTGCCGGCTGTCCAATCAAAGCTATCAGGAAGGTAACAACTCTGGAACGAGCCTTCCACTTCACATAGCACCTCCGAGGGTTCGGAAAGTGCTAGTTAGGCTTCCGAACCTCCTCTACACATGTCCCTGAGGCACCAGCCACTACAGTTGATGACATCCCAGATGGTGATCGAGAGGGAGATACGACATTTTCCGGCCTTGAGAGGTCGAAGAAGAAAGAGGTCTGGGAGGACCGTTTCATCAGTCTAGCTGCCTTCACCAGCTTCCATGGGTGGTGGCCAGTGAGATCGCTCACTCTTGAGCAACAGTTCCAACTCAAAGATCTCGACAAGTACAATCCAACACTGTTGTGGACGCCAAAGAGTATTTGGTCCGGAGTTATATGCCAATGTGGCACACATAAAGAAAGGGACCAAAGTGATGAAACTGAGGAATCTGAAGGTGGGGTTTGACCAAGACACATTGAACTCCTATTTGGGGTTTGAGGATGTGGAGCCGGCATAGCACTTGGAAAAACTGGTGTTGGGTGATGCGGCTCGCCCATGGCTAGCTGAGCTTCTTGCAGCCCCGGGGCCACCACCACCATGGATCACTGCAAGGGTTCCTATTCAGCGGAACACCCTAAACTTCGAGGTGAAGGGATGGTAGACCTTCGTATGCAGTAGACTAGACCCGTGCCAGAAGGAAACAAACCTTCCTATCCCACGAGCAGTTCTAGTAGCCTCCATCATGGCCGGGTGCCCGATCAATGTGGGTGCCGTAATGTCGGCCAACATGTCAGTGGTCGTCGGGCAAGCTGATACCTCCTACCCATATTCCGACACCATCACTGAGTACCTTACGGATGCAGAAGTAGAGCATAGAAATTTTGACACTAAGGTTCGGGCGAAGAAGCCCTTCTCTTGGTATTCTCTGATGGATGCCCACAACCCCAAGAGAAAGGGTCAACCGACTATCACCGTAGGTCAGTCTGACGAGCCATCGATGGTGGTTACAAAGACAGTTGATTTGCCATCCACTTCAGCAGAGCCTTCTACCAGTGCAGCTGCCATGCCTCCACCTTCAGCCTCAGTGCCTTCCAGCTCGGCTTTGAAGCTAATGCCTATGCCCTCTACTCCACTTCCATGCGAGTCTCCCAGACACTGGTGAGCCTCAACATTGGATGCAGACAGCTACTGCAAAGCTATCTGACATATCTAGTCAGGTTGTAGTGCAGTCATCTATTCCGGCACCCCAGATTCCCCCAATAGTTGAAGAATCCTTGAAGAAGCTCTTGGACAACCAGAACACAATTATGGCCACTCTGGTACATCATGGGTCAGTCATAAAGGAGCTACAAAAGGAAGTGAATGTAGAAGTCCCAGGCCTCCAAGAAGTTAGTGGACAAGCTCCGGCGACAGGTTACATAGATTGCAGCAGCCGGAGTCATTCCATTTGATATGTTGATAGACCCGCACCACCCAGGCCCAGGAGCCAGACACTGCTGCTGACACTGCTAAGGCGTCCGTCAGATGTTCATCAACCCATCCACTCCCGAACGTGAGGATGATGAGATCTAATTAGATGAGGCTGCGATCGGTGCCACTGCTGGGGACATAGAGATGGCAACATAGGCATAGGGAGTTTTCTTCACTCTCACCCTTCTTTTACTCTTATGTTGTTAAGCATTAGGGACAATGCATATTTTTATTTGGGGGTGGAGTTTCTTTGACATCTTGATGATTATGTATTTTGATAACTATGAGACAATTGGCTTGTAATTAACTTATTACTATTTTCTTCTTCTTTCTCATCATGTATATATTCTCTCTTATCTCTCATTATGTATATTCATTACGCTTTCAATAGTTTGCCTTGTAGCTTTTTTATCTTTATGTTTGTCTTCTTCTTGAATTAGTAGCTTCTTTTTTATATAATAGCTTCTTTCTATGTTTTAGTGGATAATAAACCTTTGGTTTTCTTAATGTCACAGTTCATTCCAAAGGTACTTTTTGTGTGAACCGGGTGACTCTTCCCCACGATGGATGGCGTGACAACCTTCTTAAGGGATTGAGTCCGTTTTGGTGTTTAGGTAATAATAGTAGTAGTAATGAATAACAAGGCCTAATCGATTCATGCTCGAAGAGTTAAACATGCATGGTACCAACACACTTAACTGCATGCTTATGGTTAAAAACAAGGTTTTTGGAAAGAAATAGCTCTAGGTAGTGACCTTGTGACTCTTGTGTTGACTTAGGCTATCATCGAGTGATTTAATCGAACCATAGTGATTTTCAGTCTTGAATATGGTCGTTGTGGGCCCTCAACTCTATCCTCTTTAACTATCCAGCTGCATGAAAGGTGAGATGTTGTTGTTGCAAGTCCAAGTACCCGTGCTAGTGGTCTAGAACTTGTCCCGAATGTGTTTCTAGGCGAAATTTTAAGTTTTGCTTGGCTTGAGAAATGATTGTAGTCTCTCCTTGACCCGCTTGAAGTTTTCCATTGCCTACCAATGATGTTATCCCTAGTCAACTCATTTGAGCCTAAAACCTTTCTCATTTGATAACCATGTTACAAGCCTTTACCCGTTTTGTCGTGACCCTCTCTTGGCACTCGAGCTTTCCTTAACACTCTTGTGAAACAATTGGCTAAAAACATAAGTTTGGGGGAGAGAAAAGGAACTTAAAAGAGGTATCAAGGCATAAAAAGAGAAAAGAAATGATGAGAAGGAAAGGCAAGAAAAAAATAAAAAGAAAAATGCAAAACGAAAGTGAATAAGTGGAAAAGTTGAAGGGATTCAAAGAAAAGTAACGATGCAAAGCATGGAGAAATCAAAGAGGGAGAAAATGAATGTCATGATTAAGAAAGAGTGATGTTAAGTCTCTCTAGTTCCCCCAAGGAAAAGAAAACGCCTCAAAGAGCTGGCAAAGCATGAGCCGAGAAAATAAAATGGAGTTCTTAAGGAAAGTTGAACCCCTTCTATCGTTGCATATCCAACCTTAGTCCAAAAATCTTCATTGCATTTTGAAAAAGCCCTACGTGATTTCAAGCCGAGTGAGCTTACATTAGTGGTGATTTACATGAGGGGCATGCCTATGATACTTAAAGCCGTACTTGCCGCATTCTTTTGAGAGAGATGAGTGAACCTTTGGCAAATATTTGGATTGAGTGATAAATTCTTAAGTGAGATAGGAAAACGGAGAGTAGAGGAGGGAGAGTTTGGGATACACAATGACCTATATAAAAGAGCGAGATTCCTTGATGAATAAAGTCAACTCTTGATGCTCAAGTGTCACATTATAACTATTTGTGCTTAAATGTTTAACTTGTTGCCTTGTTGATAATTCATAAATGATGTGGGTAATTATTGGTCCCAATTGATGTGTGAATAACTCGCTTTGATTTGCTGGAATGGCTCTTAACCTGTGGAGGTGGGAACCACTTTATTTTCTTGGGGACAAGCAAAAGCTTATGTTTAGAGGAGTTAATAAGTGGGGATTTTGACAACTTATTAGCGCCTTTTAGCTTTCGTTTTAGTCGAAAAGCGTTTAATTATCTTCCCAAAAACTGATGAAATGTGTTTAATTGCAGGAATATTGGAAGATGAACTCCCGAGATGAAATCCAACTCAAGAAGGAGTAATTTGAACTCAAGGAAGAAAAAAAAGGCACAAAAGCTCAAAAGTGTGGACCGGAGAATATCATTTGTGGCCGTAGGTTATGAAGGAAACCCCATCAGAGACTGGTGCAAAGTGCGGTTTGCACATGAATTGCGCGGCCGCAGAAGCTGGGTCAGAACAAAGTTCAAAGAATCTACAATTCAAGTCCAGCAAATGTGCTTATCGCACAATTATTATGCGGCCGCAGAAGAAGAGTTATGCGGCCGCACATGTAAAAGTGCAGACTGTAGAAGAGCAAGGTGCGGCCGCTGATGTAAAAGTGCGGACCGCAGAAAGAGTACGGTGTGGCTGCAGTTCAGAATTATGCGGCCGCAAACCTCCAATCTTGTCAAGCTGAAGAAAAGTGCGGACCGCACATGGAATTGTGCGGTCGCAGAACCTTCAAAAGGGCATTTTTGTCCAAAATTTTTGGCCCTGTATAAATATACAAGTTTCACATTTTTAGGTTAACTTTTGATATCAGAAGCTACAATAGTCGTTTCTCTTTACTTCTTTTAGTAGTTTTTCCTTGAGCTATTTTAACATAGATTTTATCATTTCAATCTTGCAATATAACTTTAATTAACAGTTCTTCTTCTTTTTCTTCAATTTCAAGCATGAGTAGCTAGATTTTTACTAGGGTTGTGACCAACCCTAGTGTGTAAACTTAATGAGTGTTTGATTTATTGCTTGTTTATGGTTTGGTGTTTATTATTTAGCCTTATTCTTGCTTTATTTTGACGAACTAATGATTGCAAACATTGTTCATGCCTATTTGACTTGGTCTCTACTTGAGAAAGAGAGACTTAGTCTAGGAAAACTTGGCTAGCAAGAAATTGGGTCAATCGAGTGATTGATAAATCCAATTAAAGAGTTGAACCTAGAGATAGTAAAACCCGACTTGAGCTTTTTATCAACCGTTTTGTTCAATACCCATTTAGACTTGAGAAAGATAAATTGGGCAAAATCACTCTCCGACCGAGAGGTATTGAGTGTCTAATTGAGTGTTGATAACTATAATACACCCCCAACAAATAAAACAAGCTTTAAAATTTATATCCCATTAGGCAAATATCTAGGTGAACGTCATAGCCCTAGGCCTTTTGCAACATTTGAAAAACAACAAAAATAATCTTCTAGTTTTATTTCTTAAATTGCATTGTAGTTTAGATTAAACTTTAAACCAACCAATTTTTGCAGAAGTGCAAATTTAGATATAAAAACTCACACACTAAGATATATACTACTAACTCCCGTACATATAGATCCCTGCGGAATTCGACCCCGACTCTTGTTGGGTATTACTATTGCATCGACCGTTTTCATAAACTCGAATAGAGGAGTGAAATTGGACGAGATCATTGCCCAATTCCGGAGGTCTTGAAACCGAATAGGGGATCAAATTGATACTCACCCCAAGATCACAAAGAACTTTGGCAAACTCGGCACTTCCAATGGTAAAAGGGATTGTGAAAGGACCGGGATCTTCCAATTTAGGAGCTATCGAATGCATAATTACACTCACTTGATGAGTGACTTTGATAGTTTCAAAATTCATCGACTACTTCTTTGTCACCAAATCTTTCATAAACTTTGCATAACCAAGCATTTGCTCCAAGGCTTCAACTAATGGCACATTTATCAAGATAATCTTCATCATTTCAATGAACTTTTTTAATTGGTTCTCGCCATTTTGCTTGGCGAGCCTTTGAGGATATGGAGGAGGTGGCTTAGGCAATGGTGCTTTAGACTTTTGCACTACCGGTTCCGGTATGTCAATCACATGCTCCTTAGACGGGTTCACTTCCTCTTGAGTCTAGTCCACCATGTCATCAATATCAATCCGCACTTTATTATTATCTTGCACTACATTGGTTGGGATCTCCTCTTCTTCTACCACTTGCTCATCATCGATAAGTTGCCTTTGACTTGAGGTGGGTGCATTCCGACCTCTTCCACTTCTTGTAGTAATGGCCATGGCATGCCCCGTATTATTCCCACCCTTTAGGTTCACCATCATGTCACTTGGTAGTGCCCCCTTAGGATGAGAATTTAACGCTTAAGAGATTTGACTCATTTGTACCACTAGATTGCGGATCGATGAGTTGTATGAAGCAAGTTGGGCATCATAATCGGCATTCGTGTCCATCATTTGTTTGAACATGTTCTCGATACGGCCCATTTCATTGTTGGACTAACTAGGAGCATGGAAAGGATAAGGGGGTGGGTTACTCGGTTGTTGAAACATCGGGGGCCTTGGAAAACCCGACCCCCAATTTCCTTGATTGTTGTTCCACCCTCCTTGGTTGTTGCCTCCCCAATTGCCTTGGTTATTATTGTTATGCCAATTCCTTTGGTTGTTGCTTCCCCTCCAATTGCCTTGATTGTTGTTATTCCAATTGCCTTGATTGTTTCCACCATTCTAATTACCTTGATTTTGAGAATTCCAATTGCCTTAATTGTTTGAAGGTCTCCATTGTTGTTGACTAGGGCCTTGGAAGTTGTTTCTTTGCCCTTAGAAATTGTTCACATATTGGACCTCTTCTCTTAGTCATTGTAAGAATCACCTTGATCAAATCCACTATCATCTTGTACAAAATTGTCCACTCTTTGTTGCACTTGTGGACTTCTTGTTCTTCACTTGGTCACCATGATATTGACTCCTTCCATAGCATTGACTTGCCTTGGGTTTTGCACTTGTTGAAGTTGAGCCTTTGCCAATTGGTTCATGGTGGTCGTCAACTTGGCTATGGCTTGTCCAAGGTCATGTAACTCTTTGTGAAGAAGAATCACATTGGGGTCACCTTATGGAACATTACCTCTAGTCTGCCACGTCGATGAAGTATCCGCCGTCTCATCCAAAATATTACACGCCTCCACATAAGGCGTAGTCATGAATTTCCTAATGGCAAGTTGATTCACTACACATTGGTTGGTGGTATTGATCCCCCGATAGAAAGTTTGTTGAATCATGTTCTCTGTCATATTGTTGTTGGGGCACTCTTTCACCATTATTCTATATCTTAACCATATCTCATGTAGAGTTTCATTGGGCTCTTGCTTGAATGCTAGAATTTCATCCCGAAGAATAGCCATGTGCCCGGGAGAGAAGTGCTTAGAAATAAATTTCTTCGCTAGTTCATCCCAAGTATGAATGGAATGATTTGAAAAATATTCCAACCAATCTAAAGCTTTCCCTCGTAGAGATAAAGGAAAAAGCCTTAGCCTCAAAGCATCCTCGGAGACATTTGTTTATTTGCTCCCCCAACACGTATCGACGAACCCCTTCAAGTGTTTATATGCATTTTGACCCGGTGCATCAGTGAAAAACCCTCGTTGCTCAAGCAAAGTGAGCGTCAGGTTGGTTATTTGGAAGTTGCCCGCCCTAATACGGGGAGGGACTATAGCACTTGCATACCCTTCATTCGGCAACACTGGTGTGGAGCCGCTCGTGGTGGAGGTGGGGGTGGAACGAGAACATTGTCTTGAGGCACTCGGCCTCGTCTGTTGGCTTGAGGTTCAAGAGGGACCTCATTCATTGGATCATCCTCCATGTCCACATCCCCCAAAGCTATGTTTCTGAGATCGTTATTTGTCATGATTGCACCTATAATACTCACACGTTAGTAACAAGGAAGGAAAAGATGATATCCCAAAAACACACCAAAATATATAGCTAACACCGTTTTTAGCTCCCCGGCAACAGCGCCAAAAATTGATCTCGTCCAATTTCACACCTCAATTCGAGGTTATGAAAACGGTCGATGCAATAATAGTACCCAACAAGAGTCGGGGTCGAAGAGATATAGATGAGAGTTACTAGTATATATCGTAGCATGTGAATTTGAATATCTAAATTTGCACTTCCGCAAAATTGGGTTGTTTTGAAGTCTAATTTACTTCGGTTACAAATTGAGAAATAAAATTAGGAGATTGTTTTGTTGTTTTTCAAATGTTGTTAAAAAAGCCCAAGGCTATGACCTTCACCTAGGTGTTTGCCTAATGGGATATAAACTTTAAAGCTTGTTTTATTGGCCAGGGTGTATTATAGCTATCAACACTCAATTACCCACTCAATACTCTCGGTCAGAGAGTGATTTTTCCCAATTTGGCTTTCTCAAGTGCAAATGGGTATTGAACAAAATGGTTGATAAAAGCACAAGTCGGGTTGTTACTATATCTAGGTTCAACCCTTTAATTAGGCTTATCAATCTCTCGATTGACCCAATTTTTTGCTAGCTAAGTTTTTCTAGACTAAGTCTCTCTTTCTCAAGTAGAGACCAAGTCAAATAGCTATGAACTAATATTTGCAACAATTAATTCGTCAAAATAAATAAAGAACAAGGCTAAATAATAAACACCCAACCATAAACAAGCAATAAATCAAACACCCATTAAGTTTACACACTAGGGTTGTGTCACAACCCTAGTGAAAATCTAGCTACTCGTGCTTGAAATTGAAGAAAAAGAAGAAGAATAATAATTCAACTCATATTGCTAATTAAAATGATAAAATCTAAGTTAAAATAGCTCAAAATATGAAAATCTACTAAAAAATGTCAAAGAAAACGGCTATTGTAGCAGCTGATGTCAAAAGTTAACCTAAAAATGTGAAACTTGTCTATTTATACAGGGCTGAAAATTTCAGACAAAAATGCTCTTTCGGAGGTTCTGCAGCCGCAAAATTCCACGTGCAGTCCGCACTTTTCTTCAGCTTGATAGGATTGGAAGTCTACGGCAGCATAATTCTGAACCACGGCCACAATGCACTCATTCTGCGGTCCGCAAAAGTGTAACTGCAGTTGCATCTTGCTCTTCTGCGGTCCGTACAATTGTATCTGTGGGCTCATAGTTCTTCTTCTGCGGCCGCACTATTGTTGTGCGGTCCGCACTTCCGAGAGACTTGGAATGCATCTTCTCTGAACTTTTCTTCTGGCTCAGCTTTTGCGGCCGCACAATTCATGTGCGAACCGCACTTTGCACCAGTATCTGATAGAAATTCCTTCATAACCTGCGATGGCAGATGATATTCTGCGGTCCGCACAAGAGTTCAGATTACTCTTTATTGAGTTAGATTTCATCTTGGGAGTTCATCTTCCAATATTCCTGCAATTAAGCACATTTCATCAGTTTTTGGGAAGACAATTAAATGCTTTTGGACTAAAACAAAAGCTAAAAGGCGCTAATAAGTAGTCAAAATCCCCACTTATCAGTTACCGCACCAGTTGCCACTCTACCTGCACAGCCAGCTAAAGGTGGAGGTCGGGGAGGTAGAGGTCGCCCTAGAAGGGGAGGCCAGGCCAAATGTTATGCTCTTTCCGACTAGGACGGAGGCGGTTACATCCGACTCAGTTATCACAAGTATTGTTTCGGTTTGTCATAGAGATGCATCAGTCTTATTTGATCCAAGCTCCACTTATTCCTATGTATCATCTTACTTTTCTCCATATTTGGATATATCCCGTGATTCTTTGACTTCTCCTGTCTATGTGTCCACGCCTTTGGGAGATTCTGTTGTTATTGACCGTATATATCAGTCGTGTTTAGTTGTTCTTGGTGGTTTTGAGAACAGAGCTAACCTATTGTTGCTCAGTATGGTAGATTTTGATGTTATCTTGGGTATGGATTTTTGTCGCCCTATCATGCTATTCTTGATTGTCATGCCAAGACGGTGACGTTGGCTATGTTAGGTTAGCCGCGGTTGGAGTGGAGGGGTACGTAGGATTGTGTTCCTAGCAGGGTGGTGTCCTTCCTTAAGGCACAGCGGATGGTTGGAAAGGGATGTAATGCATATCTAGCATATATGAGAGATGTCAGAGTTGATACTCCTACCGTTGAGTCAGTCCCGGTAGTGAGGGATATCCAATGTATTTTCGGCGAATCATCCGGGCATGCCGCCCGATAGGGATATCGATTTTGGTATTGATCTATTGCCGGGTACTCAGGCCATTTCTATTCTACCATATCGTATGGACCCAGCAGACTTGAAGGAGTTAAAAGAGTAGTTGCAAGAGTTTCTTGGTAAGGGTTTCATTCAGCCCAGTGTATCACCTTAGGTACTCTAGTCTTTTTTGTAAACAAGAAGGATGTTTCAATGCGCATCTGTAATGATTACTGACAGTTGAACAAGGTTACAGTGAAGAACAGGTATCCGTTGCCATGCATTGATGACCTATTTGATTAGCTACAGGGTACTAGAGTGTTATTAAAGATTGATTTGCAGTCAGGCGATCATCAGTTGAAGATTCGGGAGCCGGATATTCCGAAGACTGCCTTCAGGACTCGGTATGGTCATTATGAGTTCCTTGTGATATCATTTGGGCTGACCAACACCCCAGCAACATTCATGCACTTGATGAACAGTGTATTCCAGCCCTATCTTGACTCATTCGTCATTGTTTTTATTGACGACATCTTGGTGTACTCCCGGAGCTGGTAGGATCATTAGCAGCACCTGAGGACAGTGCTTCAGACCTTATGGAAAAGAAGTTGTATGCAAATTTTTCAAAGTGTGAATTCTGGCTTAATTCGGTGGCATTTTTGGGACATGCAGTGTCGAGTAAGGGAATCAAGGTGGATCCGAAGAAGATTGAAGCAGTGCAGAGTTGGCCTAGACCATCTTCAGCTGCTGAGATCCAGAGCTTTATTAGGTTGGCAGGGTATTACCATCGATTCGTAGAGGGTTTCTCATCTATTGCTGCACCTATGACCTGATTGACCCAAAAGGGTGCTCTGTTCAGGTGGACCGAAAACTGCGAGGAGAGCTTTCAAAAGCTCAAGACTGCTTTGACTACAGCCCCAGTGTTGGTGTTGCCTACGAGTTCGGGGTCTTACATTGTGTACTGTGATGCATCGCGTGTTGGCCTCAGCTTAGTGTTGATGCAAGATGGTAGGGTGATTGCCTACACGTCTAGACAATTGAAGGTGCATGAGAAGAACTATCTTGTCCACGACCTTGAGTTAGCAGCTATTGTTCATGCCTTGAAGATTTGGCAGCACTATTTGTATGGTGTCCCTTGTGAGGTCTATACCGACTGCCGGAGTTTGCAGTATCTGTTCAAACAGAATGACCTTAACTTGCATCAGCGGAGATGGTTAGAGTTTCTTAAGGACTATGATATCACCATTCTATATCATCCCGGGAAGGCCAATCTGGTGGCCGATGCCTTGAGTTGAAAGGCAGAGAGCTTGGGAAGTTTAGCATATCTATTAGCAACGGAGAGGCCATTAGCATTGGATGTTCAGACCTTGGCCAACCAGTTTGTTAGATTGGATGTTTCGAAGCCGAGTCAAGTTTTGGCTTGTGTGGTTTCTCGGTCTTCTCTTTATGATCGTATCAGAGAGCCCCAATATAACGACCCTCATTTGCTTGTCCTTAAGGGCACGGTTTAGCACCGCGATTCCAAGGAGGTCACTATTGGGGATGACGATGTGTTACGGATGCAGGGCAGGCTATGTGTGCCCAACGGATGGATTGCGTGAGTTGATTCTTCAGAAGGCCCACAGTTCGTGGTACTCCATTCATTTGGGTGCCGCCAAGATGTATCAGGACTTGAGGCAACACTATCGTTGGAGGAGAATGAAGAAGGACATAGTGGAGTATGTAGCTCCGTGCCTAAATAATCAGCAGATGAAGTATGAGCATCAGCGGACAGGTGGATTGCTTCAGAAGTTAGAGATTCTAGAGTGGAAATGGGAGTGGGTTGCTACGGATTTGTTGTTGGGCTCCCACAGACTCAGAAGAAGTTCGATGCAGTATGGGTGATTATGGATAGGTTGACCAAGTCGGTGCATTTCATTCCAATGGTGACTACTTATCCTACAATAACAGTTACCAATTGAGCATTCATATGGCTCCGTATGAGGCCTTGTATGGGAGGCAGCGTTAGTCTCCGGTGGATTAGTTTGAGTCGGGTGAGGCTAGGCTATTGGACGCGGACTTGGTTTAGGATGCTTTGGAAAATGTTAAATTGATCCAAGATCGGTTTCGCATAGCCCAATCTAAAAAGAAGGGTTATGCGGATCGGAAAGTTTGCGACGTTACATTAATGGTTGGGGAGCGGGTCTTGCTCTGCCAAAGAAGGGTGTTTTGAGGTTCGGGAAGAAGGGCAAGCTGAGCCCTAGGTATATTGGACCTTTTGAGATTCTTGAGAGGATTGGAGAGGTGGCTTACAAGCTTGCACTGCCCCCTAGTCTAGCTGCAGTTCATCTAGTATTAAAAACCATGTTTCTATGCTCTGGAAGTACCACTGTGATCTGTCTCATGTGTTGGATTTCAGCTCAATCCAGTTGGACAAGGATTTGTCTTATGTTGAGGGGCCGGTGGCCATTTTGGACTGGCAGGTCCGAAAGTTGAGGTCGAAGAACATTGCTTTAGTAAAGGTTCAATGGAAGGGTCAACCAGTCGAGGAGGTGACTTGGGAGACCGAGCATGATATGCATAGCCATTATCCTCATCTCTTCACCACTTCAGGTTTGTCTTTATACTCGTTCAAGGACGAATGTTTGTTTTAAAAGGGGGAGGATTTAACGACCCAGCCAGTCGTTTTGAGTATTTTAGCCCTGATCCCTTATTTATTATCTCCTCTATGTTATATTGTAGTTATGTGACTTGCCGAAGTTTTGGTTTCGAGTGAGTTTCGTAGTGAAATGGGATACATAGTCCCTAAGTTGGCGCCTTAAGTTGATAGAGTTGACCGTAGTTTGAATTTTGTGTAGATGACTCTGGAATGGAGTTTTGACGGTTCTAATGTGATTTTAGACTTAGGAGCGTGTCCGGATGTTGGTTTGGAGGTTCGTAGGTCGTTTCGGTGTAAATTGGCGAAAGTTGGAAAGTTGAAGTTTTGGAAGGTTGGAAAGTTTGACCGGCAGTTGACCTTATTGATATCGAGTTCAGATTCTGATTTCGAAAGTTGAAATAGGTTTATCATGTCGTTTATGACTTGAGTGTAAAATTTAAAGTCAATCGGAGTTGTTTTGGTATGAATCAGCATTAGTTTTGAAATTCGAAAGTTCATAAGTTCATTAGGCTTGAATCAACGCGCGACTTGTGGTTATGGTGTTGTTTGATGTGATTTGACTCTTCGAACATGCTCGTATGATGTTTTAGGACTTGTTGGTATGTTTGGTTGAGGTCCCGGGGGTCTCGGGTGTAACTCGGATCATGTTTGGTGCATTTTGGAACCTTGGAGGCTGCTGAATCTCCTGCTGCTAGTTTCCTTGTACGCGATCGCGAGTGGAGGTTCGCGATCGCGAAGAGCTATTTAGCGACTGGTGAAAGTTGTTCTATGCAATCGCGAGATGGGTTCCACGATAGCGAAGTTGGGAGAGTTAGTGAATCGTGAATGCGTATCATTGGTTGCATCCGCGAAGAAGGAAGGATGAGGCTGGAGGTCCACGCGTTTTGTTCTTTGCGATCGGGTGAAGGGTTTCGCAATCACATAGCTTGTGGACTTTGTGAATGGCGTTGGCGTGTGCAGTTCTGTGTTCGCAGAAAGTTATTTTTGGCAACCTTTGCAATTGTACTTCGCGATCGCGAAGCATATCCCGCGATCTCGAAGAAGAACACCTGGGCAGAATTTAAAGTTTCAAAATGTGGATTTCGTCTTATTTTCATAATTTGGACCTAGAGAGCTCGGTGTGAGGCGATTGTTCGAGAGTTTATCAAGGAAATCATTGGGGTAAGTGATTCTAACCCAGATTAGACTATCTTTCATGAATCTATTGTTATTTTCATCATCTAATTAATGATTTGAGTTGGAAATTTGGAAAAAATTGTGAAAACTTCCTAGACTAAATTTTGGAGTTTTGAAAGGCGATTAGAGGTTGAATTTGTGTAATTCTTGTATGGTTAGACTTGTTATCGAATGGGTGTTTGGATTTTGCAATTTTGTCGGGATCCGAGACGCAAGCCCGGGTTGACTTTTTGAGTTGACTTTTTATTTCTTTGCAAAGATCGTAATTTTACTATTCGAAAGAGTTTTCTATAGTTTGTATTTATGGTATAGATTTATTTTGGCTAGATTCGAGCCGTTCGGAGTTGGATAATCGAGGGAAAGGCTTACTAGTGGATTGAGTTAGCGTGTTTTGAGGTAAGTGTCTTGCCTAACTTTGTGTGGGGGAATTACCCCTTAGGATTGGTGTTATTTGTGATAACTGTGATGTGTGAAAGACGCGTACGCTTGGTGATGAGTGTGTGCACGGGCTAAATGTGAAAATTTATCGCCTCTAGCTATGTAGATTCCTTTCATGCCTTAATTGAGTTACCTTAATATGTTATAATCATCATTTCTAGTCTATCTTCACATGCTCTACTTGTCTTATCTCTTACTTGTTAATTGCCTTACATGTGCAGTTAAAGTTGCTATTTTTTCCTCTATTCCTTATTCATTATTTAGCCGTGAATTATTTACTTGAAGTTGTTATTCTTGGAAAAATCTTGTTGATGGAATTGGTATTGAGTTATAAAGGTCGTGATTCACATTGAGGCAAAGTGTTAAGTTGTGAAATACTATTATGTTGAGTTATTCACTTCCGGTTGTGATTGTTGAGACTCTTGTGCATATTGTGGTTTTGCCATGGGCTATTTATTGTGAAACAACGTTATTGTTGCCTTCTTTGGCGAGTTGTGATATTGGCCATTTGACGAGCGATTTGTGATACGTTGTGATATTGATAAGCATGCGGTGGTATAAGGTTTTGGGTTTGAAACGCATGTGGTGAGATAAGGTGGGCTTGATACGTGTGGCTAGTAGGAGAACTACTAGAAGCCACGCGGAGTGATAAGGTGGGCTAAAACGCGGGAAGCTATTTCGGAAAAAATGATTTTCAAAACAAAACGCAAGGCTCCCACGGTGACCTAAGGAAAGATTGTGATTTGAGTTTACGAGGCGGTATCTCGGTTTTGACTCTTATTGGTATTTCTATATTACTTCACTTGCGTTTGGTTGTTTAGTTCCCTTGGCATAACATTCCTTATTTTCTTCCGTGATGCATTATTTTCCTTAGTTCTGTGGGTGCTGATTCTCAGAGTTGTTCAGTTGTTTGAGATTTTTGAGGTAGCTGCTCTGGCATCCGCAGACCTTGACTCTCCTCTCCTATCCCTCAGTCTTATTATATTCAGTTTCAGTTTTTCCGACTTATAATGTATAAATGCTCATGTACTCAGTGACACCCTGGTTTTGGTAACTTCTGTACTGAGTTGCGACAGTTTTATCAGGTTTATGAGATTTTTATTCATTTAAACCTATTTTAGCATATCTTAAATTTAAAAGTGTTTAGAATTATCTGAGTAGTCGGCTTGCCTAGTACCATGATAGGCGCCATCACGACAGGTTGAGTTTTGGGTCGTGACAATTAGGTATTCAGAGCCTAGGTTACATAGGTCTCACGAGTAATGAGCAGGTTTAGTAGAGTCTTGCGCATCGGTATAGAGACGTCTATACTTATGTTTGAGGGGCTGTTGAACCTTAGAAAAACTTCACATTCTCGTATTCTTGTCGTGCAAATTTGTTGATTCTAGGAACTAAACTTCTGTTGTTCTATTCTCTCACAGATGGTGAGGACACGTACTACTGGACCAGACAGACAACCATCAGTCCACCTACTAGGGCCACGAGAGGTCGGGGTCGCGGTAGAGGCTGCGGTAGGGGCATAGGTGCAGCTCGTACAGCAGCTAGAGCAGCACCTTAGATCCACTAGTTGCTCCAGCTCAGGAGCAGGTTCCAGATGTGGTTGAGCTAGTGGGGCCAGCTCAGGCACCAGCTGTGCCCATTTTTATTCTAGGCCTTCAGGAGGTTTTGGCTCAGATATTGACTGTCTGCACTAGCCTCGCTCGGGAGGTTTCTGTTCAGACTGCGCCATCCACTTCTCAGGCTGGGGAGGTACTCAGACTCCCGCCGCCTGTACTCCAGAGTAGGTGATGCAGGGACTTCCGACACCGTGGGTACTACCAGCCCAGCTGGTTGCAATTCTCAGGCCCAGGTGGGTCCCGTTATTAGTGATGATGAGCAAAAGAGACTTGAGAGATTTGGGATACTCCAGCCTCCATCATTCAGTGGGGTTGAGTCAGAGAATGCCTAGGACTTCTTGGATATGTGCCAGCGGATTTTTCGTACGGCGAGTATTCTGGAGACCAGTGGGGTCTCATTCACTACTTTTTAGTTTACTGGGGCTACCTTCAGATGGTGGGAGGCCTATGAGAGGAGCATGTCAGTCGGTGCTACACCACTTTCATAGCATGAGTTCTTCATCCTCTTCTTAGAGACGTTTGTGCCACATACCCGTAGGGAGAAGCTGTGCAGGCAGTTCGAGCAGCTACATCAGGATGGTCTGTCTGTGACCCAGTACGAGATGAGATTTTCAGAGTTGGCTCATCACGTAGTTTGGTTGGTTCCGACTGAGAGGGAGAGGATTAGGAGGTTCATTGATGGCTTCCTCTATCAGTTGAGTTTTGTTATGACTCGGAGAGTGTATCTGGTGCTTGGTTCGACGAGGTGGTTAATATGGCTCGGCGGCTAGAGATGGCCCGTAGTCAGGAGCGTGAGGAGAGAGAGACCAAGAGGCCTCGTGTTTTGGGTAGTTTCAACGGTATTCCTTCTAGGGGACAGCAAGGGTTGTCCTTATAGGCCCACTCAGATGGCTCGCCTAGTTTATTGTGGTGCATCATCCAGCCATGGTTCATACAATGCCCGTCTGGGCCAATCATCCTCAGTGCTCTCCCAGCTCAGATTTCGTCTCGTGCGCCGTTGGTTCAAGGTTCATAAGTGCCAGGTCCATCTACTAGTTACTCTGGTACTGGGGGCCCGATTCAATCCCTACCACCATTACCGGGGAGTTGCTAAGAGTGCGGGGAGTTTGGCCATATCTGGAGATAGTGTCCTCGCCGCTCAGGAGGTCCAGTTCAGCAGAGGAGTCAAGCCACGACTTCAGCAACAGTTACTTCACCACCCGCCTAGCCAGGTCGGGGTGGGGCCCAGGCAGCTAGAGGTCGCCCTAGAGGGGGAGGTCGATCAGGTGGTGGTCAGGCCCGATTCTATGTTATTCCTATAAGACTAGATGTTGTTTCTTCAGACACAATGATCACAGGTATTGTCTCAGTATGCCATAGGGATGCTTCTGTATTATTTGACCCTAGTTCCATTTATTCGTAGGTATCATCATATTTTGCTCGTTATCTGGATATGCCTCGTGAGTCCTTAATTTTATCTATTCATGTCTCTACGCCGGTGGGTGATACTATTATTATGGACCGTGTATATCGGTCGTGTGTGGTGACTATTGGGGGATTGGAGACCAGAGCTGATCTCTTATTGCTTAGAATGGTCGATTTCGATGTGATCTTGGGTATGGATTGGTTGTCTCTGTGTCATGCTATTTTGAATTGTCACGCTAAGACCGTGACATTGGCGATGCTGGGGTTGCCAATGATCGAGTGGAGAGGTTCTCTAGATTATGTTCCCAGTAGGGTGATTTCTTATTTGAATGCCCAACAGATGGTTGGGAAGAGGTGTCTATCTTATTTAACCTTTGTGAGGGATGTTGCTGCTGATATTCCTACAACTGATGTTCCGGTGGTGCGAGACTTTTCGGATGTTTTTCCTGCAGACCTGCTGGGCATGCCGCCTGATAGGGATATTGACTTTGGTATTGGTTTGTTCCAAGTACTCAGCCCATTTCTATTCCTCCGTATCGTATGGCACCAACTGAGTTTAAGGAATTAAAAGAGCAGCTTCAGGAACTTCTTGATAAGGGGTTTACTAGGCCTAGTGTGTCACCTTGGGGTGCACCCGGGAAAGCCAATGTGATGGTCGATGCCTTGAGTAGAGAGGCGGTGAGTATGGGTAGCCTTGCGCTTATTCCTATTGGTGAATAACCGCTTCTAGTTGATGTTCAAGCCTTAGCCAACCAGTTCGTGAGATTAGATGTTTCGGAGAGCAGCTGAGCTCTAGCTTGTGTGGTTTCTCGGTCTTCCTTATATGACCGCATCAGAGAGTGCCAGTATGATGATCCCCATTTGCTTGTCCTTAATGACACGGTTCAGCACGGTGATGCCAAGGATGTTACTATTGGGAATGATGGGGTGTGAGGATGCAGGGTCGGATTTGTGTGCCTAATGTAGATGGGTTACATGAATTGATTCTTGAGGAGCCCCATAGTTCGCGGTATTCCATCCATATGGGGTGCCGCGAAGATGTACCAAGACTTGAGGCAACACTATTGGTAGAGGAGGATGAAGAAGGATATAGTGGGCTTTGTAGCTCTGTGCCTAACTTGTCAACAGGTGAAATATGAGCACAGAGACCAGGCAGATTGCTTCAGAGGCTTGAGATTTCGGAGTGGAAATGGGAGCGTATCACCATGGAATTTGTAGTTGGGCTCCCACAGACTTCGAGGAAGTTTGATGCTATTTGGGTGATTATGGATCGGTTGACCAAGTCTGTGCACTTCATTCCAGTTGGGACTACTTATTCTTCAGAGCGGTTGGCTGAGATCAACATCCACGAGATTGTTCGCCTTCACGGTGTGCCTATGTCCATCATTTCAGATCGAGGCACGCAATTTACATTGCAGTTTTGGAGAGCAGTGCAGAGAGACTTGGGCACCCAGGTCGAGTTGAGTACAGCATTCCACCCTCAAACGGATTGACAGACCGAGCGCACTATTCAGATATTAGAGGATATGCCCCTTGCGTTATAGATTTCGGGGGTTCTTGGGATCAGTTCCTGCCACTCGCAGAGTTCGCCTACAACAACAGCTACCAGTCGAGTATTCAGATGGCTCCGTATGAGGCTTTATATGGGAGATGGTGTCGGTCTCCGGTGGGTTGGTTTGAGCCGGTGAGGCTAGGCTATTGGGTACTGACCTGGTTCAGGATGCTTTAGACAAGGCTAAATTGATTTAGGATCGGTTTCGCACTGCACAGTCTAGACAGAAAAGCTACCCGATGGAAAGGTTCGTGATGTTGTTTACAAGGTTGGGGAGAAGGCACTGCTCAAGGTTGAGGAAAATGCACACAAATATGAGAAAATTAATTACATGGAAGCTAAGATTGTTTTAAAATTTTCTTCTCTTTTTAGGAGATTAAAGGGGTGCTAAAATTAATGTAACGACCCGGCTGGTCGTTTTGAGTGTTGTAGTCTCGTTCCCTTATTTACTGCTCATTTTATGCTTACTAGTTGCTATGTGACTTGCCGGGGTAGTTGGTTCGGTTCCAAGGGTATTTCGGAATGAGTTGAGACACTTAGTCTCAAGGTTAGAAGCTTAAGTTGAAAAGGTTGACCGGATATTGACTTATGTGTAAATAGCTCCGGAATGGAGTTTTTATGGTTCTGATAGCCCCGTTGGGTGATTTCGGACTTAGGACTGTGTCCAGATAGTGATTTGGAGGTCCGTATTTGATTTAGGCTTGAAACGGTGAAAGTTGGAAAATTAGAAGTTTTAGAAATTTAGAAGTTTGATCGAGAGTTGATTTTGTGGTTCCGGGCTCGGATTTTGGTTCGGGGAATTGGAGTAGGTCCGTTGTTTTATTTATGACTTGTGTGCAAAATTTGAGGTCAATCGGACTTGATTTGATAGGTTTCGGCATCGATTGTAGAAGTTGGAATTCCTAAGTTTTCATTAGGCTTAAATTGGGATGCAATTCGTACTTTTGACGTTGTTTGATGTGATTTGAGGGCTCAACTAAGTTCATATCGTGTTTTAAGCCTTGTTGGTGTATTTGGTTGAGGTCCGGGAGCCTCGGTGGAGTTCGGATGGTTAACGGATCAAAATTTGGAATTTAGATACTGCTGAAATTCACCAGGTCTGGTGTGATCGCACCTGTAGAGTTTTGATCGCAGGTGCGAGCTCGCAGAAGCGAGCAGGGGATCAGAAGCGGCCTGGAAGGAAGTGGGCAGTGGTCGCAGGTGCGAGGTGATTTTCCGCACCTGCGTGATTGCAGATGCGGCGCATTGGGCGCAAAAGCAAAGATTGGCCAGCTGAGTTAGTTGCCATCACGACTAGTGGATTTTGGATCGTGACAAGCTGATCGCATGCAGTTGCCACTTCTGAAATTCCGCACCTGCGAGTTCGCAGACGCTGAGGAAGCATCGCAGAACCGAAAGAGGGCCTGGTGAAGCAGGTCCGCAGAAGCGGAAGAATTACCATAATAGCGAAATCGCAGGTGCGGTTAAATGATCTGCAGAAGCGAAAGCACTAGGCAGAATGTTATATTCGAGGATTTCGTGATGTTTCTCATTTTAGACTTTCCAAACTCGATCTAAGGCAATTTCTGAGAGGATTTTCGAGGGGTTTCTTAAGGTAAGTCACTTGTTATCATTATTATTCAATAATCTTGTTTCCCCATTAAATTTCCTACCTAGTTTGTGTGTTTTTGAGGTGGAAATTGGGGGTTTGAGGCTAGGGATTTGGAGAGTTTAATTTGGAGATTTAAGTGGTGATTTGGTATCGGAATTTGATAAATTATGTATGGTTACACTCGTGGTTGAGTGGGCTTCTGAATTTTGTGAATTTTATTGGATTTCGAGACGTGGGCCCAAGATCGACTTTTGAGTTGACCGTTTAACTTTTGATTAAGAAATTTAGTATTTTCTTATGAAATTGATTCCTTTAGCTCATGCTGATTGTATCGAATTGTTTGTGGCTAGATTGGAGGCATTCGAAGGCCGATTAGCGAGGCAAGGGCTTATTGGAGTAGGGATTTTCACGGTTTGAAGTAAGTAACACTTCTAAACTTGGTTCTGAGGGTTAAAACCCCGAACTACATGTTATGTGATTGGTGTTGAGGTGACGCACATGCTAGGTGGCGGGCATGTGGGCGTGCACTGTAGGAATTGTGACTTGGTCAATTCCATGAAAATGTATAGCTGAATAATCTTGTCATTACCCGTATTTTTATCATATGTTAGAGAAGTTGAGCTGCCAGTTATGTTAGAAATCATGCTTAGGCTACGTGTTAGTACTGTTGGGACCCATAGAGGTCGTGCTACATGTTGGATTATTTGTTAATTTGCCATTTTGTACTCAGTCACAGCTATTATTTGCATATTATATCTCAGTCTCTGTTGTCCTTTATTGATACATTATATCATCATTGTTTGGGCTGATTATCATGATTCTTATGAGCCTAAGAGACTGGAGAGATTGATGACTGAGTGAGGCCGAGGGCCTGATTGTGAGTATATTTATGGGATCAGGCTGCACGCTACAGCATGTCTATTTGATTCATACCATGATTGGCTTATTATAGCGCTTGGGCTGGAATGGCCCCTCTAGAGTCTGCATATCCACAGTGAGCGTAGGTACCTACTGAGTGCGAGTGTGAGTGCCGAGCGCGAGTGCCGAGCGATTGGGAGAATTGAGTGGCTGTGATAATGGAGTGACTGTGAGGAATGAGTGACTGTGAGTATGGAGTGAATGGAAGGACTGAGTGGCTAATACTTTGAGAGTATGCATATGATTTTATTACTATTTTATACTTCAGTTGGCATATATAACTGTCATGTAGATACCAAGATGTACCATATCTTGTTTCAATTGAACTTGACATCATTTACCTGTTTGGGCTTTAACTGTTAAACTTGAAAGCATGCCTACATTTCTGTACTGTAATCCTGTAATTGAACTGTGCCTGTGAAGCTCGTCACTACTTTCAGCCTGATAGTTAGACTTGTTACTTACTGAGTTGGTTATACTCACACTACACCCTGCACTTCGTGTGCAGATCCATGTGTTTCCGGACACGGTGGGTGCTGATTCTCAGAGTTGTTCAGTCGTTCGGAGATTTTCGAGGTAGTTGCTTTGGCGTCCGCAGACCTTGACTCTCCTCCCATATACCTCAGTCTTATTTATTCAGTTTCAGTTTTTCTTAGACAGTATTTCTGACTTATATTGTATAGATGCTCATGTACTCAGTGATACCCTGGTTTTGGAACTTCTGTATTGAGTTGCGACGGTTTTATTAGTTTTATGAGATTTATATTTATTTAAACCTGTTTTAGATATCTTAAATTTGAAAGTATTGGAATTGTCTGAGTAGTCGACTCGTCTAGTACCATGATAGGCGCCATCACGTCGGGTTGAGTTTTGGGTCGTGACAAATAGGTATTCACAATGGGCTTCAATCCCATCTTCCTCGATGTGCTCTAGAACCTTTCTCGTGCTAAGGTCTTAGTCAGTGGACCTGCAAGATTATCACATAATTCAACATCATCCACATTAATGGTACCATTTATCAAATATGATTTTACAGTAGTGTGTTTTCTCCTTATAAGTCTGAATTTACTATTGTAATAACGATTTTGTACTCTACCAATAACAACAGTGCTATCATAATGAATTAAAATCGGAGGAATTATTTTTCAAAATAAGAAATTTAAAATAATATATCTCTTAACCAATTCGCTTCCTCATTAGCTGAAGCTAAACCAATTAGTTCAGCCTTCATGGTAGAGTTAGCAATTATTATTTTCTTTTTTGTTTGCAACAAATAGCCCACCTCCCAAATTAAATAGCCTCCTGTAGTATAACATGAATCACCAGATAAAGTATTCCAATCTGCATCAGAAAAGCCTTCGAATACAGCGGGATATTTTTTTATAAAATAAGTCATAGGTTTTTGTAGTAAATACCTCATAACTCTTGTTATGGCAATGTCAATGTTCACTACCTAGCTTGCTTGTAAATCTGCTAAGTACTCCTACTGCGTGTGCAATATCAGGCCAGTACAATCGGTCGCATAACTCAAGCTTCTGATCAAGCTAGCATACCTTTTGATTATCACATCATTGCTACTTTGTACAGGAAATAAGTGAACACTTAAATTAAAAGGAGTTACAACATGCTTGCAATCAGTAAAATTATATTTTATCAGAATTTTCTCAATATAATATAATAGGTCAAGAAAACTTGCATCACATGTTTTAATAATTTTCATTTCAAGAATAAAATTTGCCTCACCAAAATATTTCATATCAAAATGGCTTCTAGGCATGCTTTTAGTTTCTCCAATAACATTTATGTTGGCGCCAAAAATTAATAATTCATCAACATAGAGGCAAATAATAACATGTGAATTATTTCAAGACTTATGATAGATGCACTTATCACACTCTTTTGATTTAATCAACTTTCACTCATGCATGAATATTCAAAATTTTCATGCAAGACTTTTTTATTTCTTTTAGCCCCCACTATTTCTAGAATTATAAGAATTCATAATCATAAATAATACAATCACATAGTCAAGAAACTACAAGGGAAATGTTTTTTTACCTTTCCTCCGCTTAAGTTATGCAAGTAGAGGAGTTTTTATTTTTCCATCTCATAAAAAGAGTGAACTTCCACCTTGATATCCGCTATTTTTTAACTACATAAAAACTTGAATCTCCTTATAATTGTTCGTGAATTTATAAGTAATTACAATTGAAAATAAGATGAAGGAAAATAAATAAATATTCTTCAGGTTGAGGCGCGGATATCTCGCTCTTTTAAAGGAGATTCAAGCCCACTGCGGTAGAACCTTCACCTATCCAGCAGTAATACTCTTGACTTCTCCCCTGTATGATACAATAGCCCGACAATATTGTATGGCTCGAATACACTCTAGACAAGTTTTGAGTCCAAACCTCCACCAAAATGAACACATCCCTTCAACAAAATAATATTCTCTTTTTGTAGAGAATAAGTTGGAGTCTAGATTTTCTCCTTCTTTTAACTCTTTTTTTCACTACACCAATTTTACTTTTTCTATGTACACTACAATATTTTTCATATCAAACACAAGAAAGAAACATCACTATTTATAAGTGTAAAATCTCTTTCATGAAATAAATAGTAAATAAGGTAGTGAGATAATAAAATTATAGAACATGGTTGGTGGTTACAAAAATTTAATCATTAATGGATACTTAGAGGTAGATTATAGTGATTTCATGAGTTACACCAAAGATAATGATCAATCTCTTACCAATTTATAATCACTACCTTACAAGAAATAATACACTTTAATATTATAATTTTAATATTAAAATACACATAACAGCCACTGGTTTCTTCTCGTGTTTACTTTTCTTTTTTTGTTAATCTTTCTTGATGATAATTTTACCTGAGCATATATAGAGTGAAGGGAGTTTCTTTAGCTGATTTGGTGTGGGATTCCAAAACCGAATTATAATGAACATATATACTATATCGTCCTTTTCCTGGTAGAAATAAAGACTTTTTTCTTATGTTTCTTCAGGAAGGTAAAGAGTTAATGAAGGAAAGAAGCCTTCGAGTAATTAAAATATTACTCCAATAGCTTGAAGCAGAAAGTTGACTTTGAAAAACGAAAATCTCCCTTAATTTTAAGGAAAAAAGTATTAAAAATAACATTTCAGAATAAAAGTTCTATTATGTCTTTTTTGTTTTATTTTGTTTTTCTTCATTCTTGTATATAATTTAATTGTAACGGCTAACAAACATCTATATGGTAAAATACGTATAGGCTTAGGCGAAATCTATAGCTTCATATATATATAGCCAGGCCTAACTTTTGGGTCTAGCGTAACCCAATGCTTTTGTTTTATTTATGATCACAAAAGAAAAATACAAATTTAATCAAATAATTAAATGGTATAACACTTAATAATTTATTAAATTTGTGAAGATTCATATATAATTAAAGGGTTCAAAAGTGCATATATTATTAATTGAAGGTTAAACATGCTTGACCAACATTCAGAATTATGGCAACATTTGGGGGTTTAAATGATAAGTTCCATCTCATTCAATATTTCTTTGGTTGGTAGCCAAATTTGTTGAATGTTTTTGGTTGGTAACCAACTTTGTTGAATATCTTTGGTTGGTAGCCAACTTTGTTGAATATCTTTGGTTGGTAGCCAACTTTGTACAAATTGTCAAATATAGTAGGCTTTAGAGAGTAAGGCTTTGGCTATAAAAGGAGAGCTTCAACTCTCATTTCTACACACCAACAAAAAGAGAAGAAGAAAGAGTGAGGTTTCACAGACAAGTCTGTGAGGAAAAATAGAGAGTGAGCGATATTGTAGTAAGGTGAGAATATCAAAAGAGTGTTATTTCTTTTGAGCGTTGTTGTGGTGAGTATTTTACTCGGATCTACAAAGTGTAAAATTCCTTGCTATAGTGAAATCAGTTGCTCATCTCGGGCCGTGGTTTTTTCCCTTATTCAAAAGGGTTTTTTCACGTAAAAATCTTGGTGTCGTTCTCACTCTTTTATTCTGGTTAATTATCGTATCTCCGTGTTACATTATTATTCCATCTTTATTACTCTGAATATTATCTCCTTGGGGTTGATCCGGTTGGCTTTGTCAAAAAACGTGGCGTTCAACATCGTAAAGGAGAAGACTACGGCAGATCTGTTGAAGGCGCTATCAAATATGTACGAAAAGCCATCGGCGATGAACAAGGTATATTTGATGCGTAGATTATTCAATTTACAGATGTCTGAAAATGGATCTGTTGCTGATCATATAAATGAGTTCAATATGATTGTGAGTCAACTGAGTTCTGTGGAAATTAATTTCGAAGATGAAATTAAGGCGTTGATTTTGATGTCATCTCTGCCCGAGTCTTGGGATACTGTTGTTGCTGCGATTAGCAGTTCCCGTGGATCTGAGAAGCTGAAGTTTGATGAAATCAGTGATGTTGTTCTCAGCGAAAGTATTCGCAAACGAGAAGTGGGAGAATCATCGGCCAGCGCTCTCAGCGTTGACCGAAGAGGGAGAAGCAAGTCGAAGGGCCAAAATCAACGTGGTCGATCAAAATCAAAGAATCGAGGAAAATCTCCAAACAGATCCAACGTGACT
>MCJB01050284.1:43158-74865 GCA_002018475.1 Nicotiana obtusifolia
GGCTGGCAGATTATTTGGAAGAATTGGGCAAGAAGCAGAGCAAGAAGATTCTTTATTCAGATAGCCAGAGTGCCATACAGTTGGTGAAGAACCCAGTCTATCATTCAAAGACAAAGCACATCAGAAGACGGTACCATTTCACTCGCAGGGCAGTGGAGGATGGTGATATGTGTTTGGAGAAGATTGAGGGTGCAAAGAATCCAGCAGACATGTTGACCAAGGTGGTACCAAGAGACAAGTTCGAGCTATGCAAAGAACTTGTCGACATGTACTCAAACTAGAAGACAGTGCTACCTCCTCTAGATGAATGAGACTGGAGTGGGAGATTGATAAGTTCCATCTCATTCAATATTTCTTTGGTTGGTAGCCAACTTTGTTGAATGTTTTTGGTTGGCAACCAACTTTGTTGAATATCTTTGGTTGGTAGCCAACTTTGTTGAATATCTTTGGTTGGTAGCCAACTTTGTTGAATGTCTTTGGTTGGTAGCCAACTTTGTTGACATTGAAGAAAAAGAAGAAAAAGTGTGCACAAATTGTCAAATATAGTAGACTTTAGAGAGTAAGGCTTTGGCTATAAAAGGAGAGCTTCAACTCTCATTTCTACACACCAACAAAAAGAGAAGAAGAAAGAGTGAGGTTTCACAGACAAGTCTGTGAGGAAAAATAGAGAGTGAGCGATATTGTAGTAAGGTGAGAATATCAAAAGAGTGTTATTTCTTTTGAGCGTTGTTGTGGTGAGTATTTTACTCGGATCTACAAAGTGTAAAATTCCTTGCTATAGTGAAATCAGTTGCTCATCTCGGGCCGTGGTTTTTTCCCTTATTCAAAAGGGTTTTTTCACGTAAAAATCTTGGTGTCGTTCTCACTCTTTTATTCTTGTTAATTATCGTATCTCCGTGTTACATTATTATTCCATCTTTATTACTCTGAATATTATCTCCATAGGGGATTTATTCCCAACATTAAACACACAAATGTCCTCATCTTCTATATTGCAAAGTGATAACAAATTGGAAGAAATGTTTCTTTCTTTTTCTTGACGAATTAGAGCAAAGAAGGGCTGATCTCAGTAGATCGTGACAGCGTAACAAGGCTACTCTGTCACTTACAATACTCCTATCACATATTTGATTAATACTCTTAGTTGCTTGGAGAAGTAAACTCTAGGAGCTCTTCATCTCTCTCGAGTGCGAACATGTCTTGTTCCTTCATATAGCTTACTACTTCCACTCCATCCCTACTTTTATTATCAATCAACAAAAACATGTTTTTAACTGGACCATTACTTGCAGAACATACTTTTTCAGGCTTTCCCCATCCAAAGTCTACATCATAAATAGGGAACTTACTGATGCTACTAAACCTATAGATATCATAACCAGAATCATTGAGAAAACTATTTTTTGGTTCTTTAAATAGTTCAATTGTTATAGGTAAAAATTCATCTGTTTTAGCATTTTTGTATTTTTGTCGAACTTCTTCTTTAGCTGCCCGTAGTTTACCAACCATTATTGGTAGATCCATCTCTTTCTCTTCGGTTGTTAATATAGAAAAGAAAGAACCAATATTTCCCATTAAATTTTTTGGCAACGGAGGCCGTAAGCTCATAGCATGGACTAATGCGGATGGACAAATCGAACCTGAAGTCTTCTTTTTTGTAGCCATTGCACGTTGGTAAATGAATGCTGACACAATCTCAGTGGTTGTTGGATTTTGTACTTCTGAATTGTTTGCAACCGTAGCTTTCAGTGCAGCTAATTTAGATGATGAGAAAGCAAAACTTTTGGATGTGCATTCTTCTCCTTCTGGAACAATTTCAGGTAGATTTGTCATGCCTTTTGTAGGTGGATAAATAGACGCCGCATTAAATTGAGGGCTTTGTATTTTTGAACTTGGATTACGTGCTATAGTAGCCCAATCATGAATAAAGTTGGCAAATGTAAATCCATCTGCAATTTTGTGTGTCAAACATGCACTGACTGCTATTCCTCCACAATTGAAATAACTAAGTTGAACCGCTGCAAGACTACCCTCATAAGAATATGCACAAGGAATTCCTTTCGGATAGACTAAATTTTCTTTATCAGAATAAGGATCTTTGAGAATTTTAGCCATTGGACAATCGATTTTGGTAGTGAAAAACTCAACTCCGCTATCATTACAATCAACAGAGATGTTTTCATTCAATTTCCCTGCAAATGGATAATAATGGGACAAAACTTTTGAAAGGGAATTTTCAAGATGTTCAGATATAATGTTACTTGGTTTATCTGACCATGTGTTGTTCAACTTAGGGTAAAAAAAGGCGATAGGCTCGTAAATGCCACCGAGCATTTGATCAAGGTAAGAGAGCTTGTGACAGCGAAGTGAAGTTGGAGTAGGAAAATATGGTTTGATTATCTTTTTGCAAACTGATGATACAAGGTTTGATGCATACATCTTAGATAGAAGTGATAGCTTGGAATGTATTTCAACAAAAGAAATATTTGCAGTGTGCTTTGTTTGTAGAGGAGGAAAGGAAGTTTATATACAGCTGTTGAAAAGGAGTAGATATGATAAATACAATAGACATCTTTTATGGTAGTTGTAATCTAAATCACTAATCTATTAAAAAATCTACACATTTCCTACCTACAACTTCTTATTTAAGTTATGAACTCTAGAAAGTTGAAGCTCCACATATAAGACGTGCTACTAGAACTAATTAGCAAATAATTGATTGTGAAAACTTTTTCCATTTTAGTTCCAAAGAAAAAATAAAAGTTCTCTGCAAATAGCTTCATATTGACAATAGTTTGAGAACTAGCTACTCTTTCATATGTGTTTGGTACGACGAAAATTACTTTACAAGAAAATATTTTTCATGATAAAGTTATTCTATGGTCGTTGGTTCAAGAAAATAACCTTCCTTATATATGGCGTGAAGTTATTTTTCTTTATAATTATATTAACTTTTAACTTCCTACATGTTACTTGTTTTAACTAATATTTAGGCATTATTATTGGAATATGGTAGGGTTACATTCATGATTCTTTAAGATATGATAATACAGTTTTGCTGTTTATACAAAATAATAAGATCGATTAGCACAATTAGGGAAAAAATTATTCTGCTGTAGAATAAAATTGTATATTTGTTAAACAAAAGTGACAACCAAAGTTTGCATAATATTTTTAAATGGCAAAAAGATAAGAGATGTATGTGTTTCAAATCAAATTTCAAGAGAGATACGTATAATTCTCCCTTTAAATTTGGTAAAAAATAAGAAAGCAAATTAATCAAAGACGTTTCTAATTTAATTAAAACTTTTCTTATTTTTTTTACAAGCTAAGTGTAGGTGAAGCGCGAAGTGAAATTTTATTTCAAGAAAGCTTAAAGCATAAAATTAACTCTGAAAAAACAAAAGCAGGCAACTAATTAACAGATGTCCATTTGATTTTAACAACTAGCAAAAATTTAGATGAGCAAAATATGTATAGGCTTAGGAGGCCAAACTGCTTGCACATTAATTAGATATTAGCAATAATCTTAAAAGAGATTTCCGCTAATCTCAAATTCCTTATAGCAACAAATAGCCAGGCCTAACATTTGGTATGCCTAATCGATGTGCTGTGTTTAATTAATGAGGACCTGTAAAGTGCAAACCTTTTTTGGGGGTCAAAACAGACTATTTTATTCATTACTAGATAACATTACACATGTTGGATCATCCATATCACACAAAATGCCCTTGGCAGTACTTTTAGCAAGAGGCGTATTTAGTATAGAAGCTATGGGTTCAACCGAACTCATAGCTTTCAGTCATACTTTGTATTTTTGTCAAAAAAATTATCAAATATGTATAATAACAAATTTTGAACCCATTAAATTAGATAAAATGTAATAAAATTACGAATTAGAACCAATAAAGTTTAAATCCTGAATCCGCTTCTGCTTCTAACATGCTAAAATAACAAGAGCTTTACAAGTACTTAACATACACATATACATCTGTTGCCAGCGGGTTTATCATCATCTTTTACACATACCGACCACTTGTCTAGTCTGCAAGCCTTTAAGAGCATCAAAATAAAATACATATACATAACTTAATTGGAAAAGGGCCCCACCGTACTCAAAACGATTAGAACACATGCTTCAATACCTATCGACTTCGAATGGCTATTCCAAAGGAATGGAGAACGAGAACCAACATCTAGAACTTGCACTTACTGGGGTAGAGCTTCACTGGGTCTATCTATTCCTGTGGGCATGAACACAGAACGCAAAAGAAAAGGGGTCAGTACGAAAAATGTACTGAGTATGTAAGACTTAAAAAATATATAAAATCAATGGCACAACGTAGGATATATGAGTACTTGTTTTTACCCTGAACAGTGAAGACAAGCCTTCGGGGGCGTAATCTATAAAAACTATGAACCATGAATCATGAATGTATGCAAGTTTTTGTAAAACAATGCCTCTTATTGGGGCCATGCATTAATTAGTATATATACCACTCTTTGGAGCACATTTCGTCACTCCATACCTGGCCTCATAGAGAACTCGATCGTACTTGGCCGTAGGAGATCTCAGTCGTACCCGATCTCACAGAACTCGGCATAATCGGTCTCAAAAGAACTCGGTAATGATTCATACCATGTCACTCCATAATCAGCCTCATAGAGGATTCGATTGTACCCGGCCACTCAAGAGGCTCGTTAATCTCATATTACACATCATTGCACCTAGCTGTGCATGGGTTTGGTAGTATGTCATATCATGTCTCATCATACCCAACTGATCAGTGGTTGCACGATAGATACCGTACCCGACCGACTATAGCGCGGCTCGGTAAGGTCAAATAAATATTTACATATATATGAGTGCAATGCAATGTCATTCTCAAGGGATACTACGTTTAAACTCAGAACAAATCATACACTTCGACCTCGGAATACCAACTGGAAACACTTTAAACTTTAAAAGAAATGCCACCAGCGAGAATGTACAAGAATAGAATAACGTCATTGAGAGGGACTTAGAACTACCAAATCTTACAGTGCATTTAGGAGGGAGAGACTTACACCAACTCATGCCAAGAATGACAGTATCCCTACATACCTCGTTGCAGAACTAGCTACGCTTCTACAGTGGTTACTCCACCTTCGACAAATCTCCATAATCAACGCAATAAGATAATAGATGTTACAATGATGTTACAAAGTTTCTTCACGCTAGCCTAACTAGGATTGCCTTCAAATTCAGCCTAGTTCTACTTAGGAACTTCAGTGGAGGTTTGAGAGCATTTTTGGGTGAGTTATAGTGGGTGATACTTCTAAAAATTGAGAGAGAATGATCCTTATTACCTTTATATAAATGTACCAAACATAGAAAATTTTGTCGCTTCACATGCAAAATGGTCGCTACTGCGCCTGGTGGGGACAGTTGGCAAAAGCTATATAACGACCCAACTAGTCATTTTGAGCCTTTGCATTCTGTTCAGCTATTTGAAGTATTGATTAGCTTCATATGATGTATTATGACCTGTGTGAATCGTGGGTTTTGGTTTTCAAGTGATTCAAGATCGATTTGGAAGAAGGATTCTCATGTTAGAAGCTTTGAGTTGGAAGAGTTGACCAAGTTTGACTTTTACGTATTTGACCCAAGATCGGAGTTTTGATGGTTCCATTAGGTATTGGTGGTGATTTTGGACTTGGGCATATGTATGATCTACATTTGGATGTTTCTTGAAGGTTTTGGCGTTAATTGGTGAAAGTTGACAATTTGAAGTTTTGGAATATTCATAAGTTAGACCGAAAATTGACTTTAACGTATCAGGTTCGGATTTTGGTTCGGAGAGTTGGAATAGGTTCATTATGCCATTTGAAATTTGTGTGCAAAATTTGAGGTCATTCTGAGTTGAATTGATATAGTTCACCACGAGTTTTAGAAGTTGAAAGTTCAAAAGTTCATTTACTATGATTTGAGATGCAATTCGTGGTTTTGATGCTGTTATGTGTGATCTGAGGCCTCGAGTAGTTCCATGTTATGTTTTGGAACTTGTCGATATGCTCGGACGGGGTCCCAAAAGGTTCGGATGAGTTTCAGACGTGGTTTGGATCATTTCGAATGGTTTTTGCATTGTTGGTTGCTGGTGTGTATGCAGAGCAACGCAAGAGTGAAGTAAGGAACGCGATCGCATAGAGTAATTCTGGAGTTGGGTATCTTCTACTTCGTGTTTGCGTAGGTTACTGGAGCTTAAGCATCGCGCTTGCGCAAGTGGTTACGCGTTCGCGCAATGTAGAACTAGGCTAGGCAGGTCTTCATGACTTCTTCATTACATTCGCGCTGCTGCGTCCGCGTTTACATTAGTCTGTGCAAATGTTCATCGCGATCGCGAGCCTGGGGTCACATTTTCGTAGTGATTCTTCGAGGCTGAGCATTTTGTGCTTCGTAATTTCAAAGCTGGTCTCGTGATCGCGAAGAGTATACCTGGATAGTGCATATAAGTACTCTATTTTGGACCTTTGAGTTATTTTATCACATATTGAGTTGGGAAACTCGGACTTGGGCAATTTTGGAGGCGTTTTTGCCCACATGGATTGGGATCAATGTCTTTTACTCGGTTTTGATTATATTCCGTGATTCCATCTTCGTTTTTGGCATTTGATTGATGATTTTAAAAGAGAAATTGGGATTTTTGTCTAAACTTTTCTAAATTGAATTTTTGAGTTTTGAACGTCGATTTGGAGTCGGAATTGAGTGAAATTAGTATGGTTGGACTCATAAATGAATTGGTTGCCGAATTTTATGATTTTTGTCGGGTTTTAAGGTACGGTCCTAGATTTGACTTTTTGGTTGACTTTGAGTAAATGTGTAAATATTCGACCTTTATCGATTGGGTTTGTTTCCTATGGCATTATTAGATGCTTTTGAGTTGCTTTTGGCCATTTTTGAGCCGTTCGGAGGATGATTTGAGTGAGATGGAACTTCTAGTGTATCGATTTGACTTGTTTGAGATAAGTGTCTTGCCTAACTTTATTGGAGGAATTTTTCCTACTAATTTCCATCCATTTCTACATGCAGGGGTGATGTATATATGAGGTGACAAGCGTATATGCATGTGCCAGGGTTAATCATGCTCGGGGATAAATTATATGATTAATTGGGCCTTGTAGAATTATGTGACATTCTTGTTTCATGTCTTACTCTACTCCTAGATTACTAAGAATATGAAATTAAATGCTAGAGACCAAGATTTAGCTTATTATAGCTTGGTTAAAATTTGACGGATCTTTATGAAACTATTGATGTGCTAAATTCGGTCATCACTATGCTTAGTCACTAATACATTGCAACGACCGTTATTCTTGAGATATTTGATCATATACTTGTGTTGAAAATTATTTTTTAGACTTATTGAAATACTTGAACAATAAAGTTCTTGAGATTTATTGAATTGTTATTGGCTTGAATGTTGTGATTTGATGTTCATTTGAAATATTCGTTCATCACTCTCTTTGATGTTATTCATGCTTCCTACCTTGCTTTTCATTGATATACATGTGCTTAGTGAGGAAGAGCCTAAAGCACGAAAGGCGATGTCGTGCCATTGCATATACATTACCATGTGAGGAAGAGTGTAAAACACGAAGGATGATGTCGTGCCATTTCATTTACATTATTATGTGAGGATGAGAGAAAAAGCATGAAGGGTGATACCATTTCATTTCATTTACATTATCATGATCTCATTACATTATCATGTGAGGATGAGAGTAAAGGTACGAACGGTGATGCCTTGCCATTTCATTTACATTATCAAGTGAGGATGAGAGTAAAAGCACAAAGAGTAATGTCGTGCCATTTCATTTGTAATATCATGTTTTTATATCATCATGTGTTAATGGCACGAAAGGTGTTTCCATGCAGGCGAGGACGAGGGACTTGCATTATTGATATCTTTTCTTTGTGTATACATTCATGCCTTTATCTTGAGTTGTTACTGTTGTACCTAATTTTTTCTATGTGATATGTTGTTGTTGTTTCGTCTTTGTCTTCTATCTCAATTGTTGTTGCGTTGTCCATGCCTTCTTTCTGTTTAACTTGCAAATATCATGCTTTCCCTCTGTTTTCATATCTAAATCCATGTGGTTTCGCATTTGTTGCACATTTGTATAAGTCTTCGATCATGTTAGTTATTCATGTCTTCTATTCATTAGCTCATAAATATCATGCTTTCCCTCTTATTTCTACACCTAGACCTTCTACTATGTTAGCTAGTGAAATTTAGATTCTTCTTTTCTAATTGTAGTCATTACTTCTATGCCTTCTACCCAGTCCGTTATCATTGTCCATATGTACTGCCTTATTCGTTATTGCTACCTGTGCATTTCCCACTTTGTCATTACTGTTATTGGTATTTCTTTCACCCGGTTGGTACTGTTATACGTATATTTGGTGAGGATGAGATAAATGCATGAAGGTTGTTGTCGTGCCATTTGATTTGATATCTTGAGTACATTTCTCACACTATGAAAGTTGTGGATTTACTATCGTAGTTTGTTGGTTATCTCTCTAAGGAAAGGATTGGTCGTGATATTGAGGAATCTAAACACTAATTTCTTCTAGTAATCATTTACTACTTCGCATATTGGTTTCTTGTACTCTTTTCTGTTATTTTCCAGTATTGTTCTATTGCTAGTCTACTGCACCGGTTATATCACTGAGTATCTTTTAACTAAAAAGCCTCCTTACTACTTCACCGAGGTTAGTCAAGATACTTATTGAGTACATGGGGTGGGTTATATTCATACTACACTTTTGCATATTGCATGCAGATCTTGGAGTGGAGCTGCGATGGACGGTTGGAGCTGACTTTGAAGATGTACGTGCCTTTCGAGTGTAGCTACCACTTGTCCCTGGATAGTTTTAGAGTTGAATTCTGTTTATGTACATTCCAAACAGAAGTTGTATTTATCTCATATCAATTTTTGTAATAATCAGTATTAATAGCTCACGATTTGTACTGCTAGTCTTTGATATATGGTATGGGATCCAGATATATCAATTGTTGGTCACCTTTATTTTATTAGAATTGTGCAAACTGTTAATTGGCTGACCTAACGGGTTGGGTTATGTGCCATCACGATTAGTGAATTTTGGATCGTGACAGGTTGGTATCAGAGCACTAGGTTCGTAGGTTCTACGAGTCATGAGAAAGTGTCTAGTAGAGTCTTGCGGATTGGTATGATGACGTCCATTCTTATCTTCGAAAGGCTACAAGGCGTTTAGGAAAATTTCCCTTCTTTTTTTTCTTATCGTGCGGCCTTGTTTCAGCTCGAAACCTACGATTTTGATTCTTCTTATTCGTTCATATGTGATGTTGCGCACTTGTTATTTGCTATGCGTTGACGGTTTTTGATGTTGCGGGTCGATTTTGAAGGGCTATGAATGCTTGATTATCACCTTGATGTGTTGTCTAGTCCTGGTGCAAATACAGTGATAGATCTTTTAGTCGTTCATTTATGGTACGAGGTAGGTTCTTATATCTAGTTGGTAAGCACGGACTTGGGAAGACTGACTGGTGGCCTAGTTGTTGTGATCAAGGTGGGTTCAGGGTAAGGTGTCGATTTGAGTACAGCCGGTGGATTACCTCCTGCGTAATGAGTTTGGGTCATGTATTTCTTATGAGGTTTCATTAGGTGGAATGCATATATTATCATTTAGAGAATTTGGGAAAGTTTGCTTGACAATTGCAAGGATGGGTAAGCGCTTGGTAGAGTCTTTGAAGTGTTCTATGACCAGTATTGCATGAGTTTTTTGAATTATTTAGCTAAATAGCCGAGCGGGATTGGGGCAGCTATAAAGATATGGTACTTTGGACTACCGATGATGTGTTCTATGGCTTCGGGCTAAGTGGGGGAGTCTGCTAAAGACGATCAGATTGTAGGATCATGCATTGTATCAGTTTCCAGGCCGAGGGATTGCTTGGTTATTTATTTTTTTTTGAATAGTCATGTACTAGTGAAGCGCAGGTTACTCAATGCTATTAGTTGTGTATTGAAGATCAAAGTAAGGTGAGTGGTTATCGAGAAGGTTCTAACGAGTTCCAAATCATATGTAACATATAAGGACTTCTGAATATGTGTAAAGGTAGGGCTTGAGATCGGTAGCGAATGATAATCGGAGTTGCGGTATTTCTATGTCAAGAATGATTTTACATGGAAATATTGGATAGATGCAAGAAATGGCTTTGGATTCGCAGAAGGTTCCTTCAAGGCGAGCATATCGAATTGAGTTACTTTCTGGTTGGCAGTCCGTGTGACTCGGTTGAGTTAGAGGTGATCAGTTTTGGTGACTTGTTTATGTGTTAATGAGTTCAAAGAATTCACCATGGTTATGGCCACGACCGTAGTTGATATTTACTATAGGTGTAGAAGCTATATTGTGTGTCGTGATGTTCTCCTGGATTGAGTTAAATGAAAGGTTTGCGGTTGATGAGGTGTTCAATTTGCTTATGGTTTAGAATTGGTTATGAGATTTTCGTAGTGTCACGAGTTAGCATGTTAAAAGCGAAATGCTGTGTGGGGTTGAACATTGCAAGTATAAAGTTGCGGTGTAGTTGAGGATGGAAGGATATGAGTTCTTGATGACACAAACGATTCTAGATGTTTAGAGGATGTGAGCACTATTTGATATCGCCGGAGGAGAGTGTGCATGTTGGCAGGTGCATTGTGTTTTGACTTGTGGGTATTTTCTGTAAGATGATGGAGTATGAGTGACGTATCAGCGATTTAAGTAGCGGTTTTGAGATCGGATATGGAGATTCTGGTATTCGTGAGGTTCAAGGACTGGATGTTCTCGTTGGAAGACTATTCTTGATTGCGAATTATGAAGAAATGTTGAGGATTGGATGATTGATGGTAGGTGTTACGCAATGGTTGCTATGGACTTTTGGGAGGTTATTTATCGGTTTGGGGATGATCGGAATTTGGTTTGGGGATTATGAGAATGTGTATTCTGCATCGGATTGGATTTGCTTGCTCTTGCGCAGCTGTTACCACATGTATATCATTGGGCGAAATGGATGTTATTCCTTGGTCTATGTTATGTGTTTCTCTCTTATACTATGACGGGTGGCTACATGATTTTTCGCACACATATTGTAAATTCATTCAGGCCTTATAGCATTATAGGCGAGGTAGCCCTCGTGATGTTGACTTGCTTATTGCATCATAGTTGTGCTTGTCTTTCTCAGTGTTGTTTATGCCTAATCATCTTCCCACGGTTATATTTTGTGCACTCTATTGTGCTTGATATGACGCACATATGATTAGTGAGACCGAGCATTATGGCTCAATGGGTACCTCTGCAACGATGATTTGATGAGATGTAACTCCTTATTCTTATTTCGTGTATTTTGCTTTCACTTTGTTGAAAATAGTTCATAGGAAAATGTTAAAATTGCCCTTCCTGCTTAACTTTCTTAGTAGTTTTCTTATTTAACTTTCTTACTATTATTTGTCATGTCTGAATTATTACTTGTTGGTCTACGGGACCGCATTTTGTGGAGCTCCATATGAATTTTGGTGAGACTTGTCAGTTTGGCTGCTTGTATTGGCTGCGATGAGGTTGCTAGACCTGAGATTTACCTATCGTGTTGAGATAAGGAATGTTTGGAATAACGATACCATATTTCCGCTAAGGATTTGGGCAATAACCCTGGTCGGACGAGTGAGCTTCTTGGCCTATTGATCAGATGAGTGGTTAAGAGATTCGGCGTGTTTTTTTCATCATTAGCAATGTATGAAGGTTTTAAATGAGGTTTTATTTGATATAAGGTTTACTACCGGTACCGGATTTGCTTTTGGGCATCTATGGTGGTCAGCAATTATTGCTGTGAGAATCTGACTAATGTGGTATATATGATGTGATTACATCTTGGGTCAGGGTTATGGCTTGATATAGCTTGTTCAGACTTATACAGTGTGTAGATACGAGATCCGGATCTTGTAATGAATTTCGAATGTTGGAAATTGGGTTCTAAGGTTTATAGACTATGGTTGAAGTAAGAATCACTAGTTATGTTGTGCTGGCAGACTTATATAGAGCGAGGTGACGTGCGATCACACCCGGGTATGTGCACGATAAGGTTACACCGTGATTTGATGGCCTTGGTACGACTCTTGGCACAGTTGAGGATGAATGTATGTTTAAGTGGGGGAGGATGTAACGACCCGATCGGACATTTTGAGCCTTTGCATTACCTTCAGTTGTTTGAAGTGTTGAGTAGCTTTATATGACGTATTATGACTTGTGTGAATCATTGGTTTTGATTTTCAGGTGATTCAGGATCGATTCGAAAAAGAATTCTCATGTTGAAAGCTTTAAGTTGGACGAGTTGACCAAGTTTATTTTTGCATATTTGACCCAGGATCGGAGTTTTGATGGTTCTGTTAGGTCAGAGAGGTGATTTTGGACTTTAGCGTGTGTCCGGATTTGCATTCGGATGTTTCTTGAAGGTTTCGGTGTTAATTGGCGAAAGTTGACAATTTGGAGTTTTGGAATGTTCATAAGTTTGACCGGAAGTTGACTTTGATGATACCGGATCCGGATTTTGGTTTCGAGAGTTGGAATAGGTTAAGCCATTTGGAACTTGTAAAATTTGAGGTCATTCCGAGTTGAATTGATATGGTTTGGCATGAATTTTGAAAATTGAAAGTTCAAAAGTTCATTTAGTTCGATTTGAGATGCATTCATGGTTTTGATGTTGTTATGTATGATATGAGGCTTCGAGTAGGTCCGCTTTATATTTTGGTACTTGTCGGTATTCTCGGACGGGGTCCTGAAGGGATCGGGTGAGTTTCGGATGTGGTTCGGATCATTTCGGATGGTTTTGTGCTAGTTGTTGGTGTGTCTGCAGAGCATCGCAATCACAAAGCAGGGAACGCGATCGCATAGAGTAATTCTGGAGTTGGGTATCTTCTTCTCTGCCTTCACGAATATTTGACCGTGTTTGTCTAGGTTGCTGGATCTTGAGCAACGCGTTCGCGAAAGTGGTTATGCATTAATGCAGTGTAGAGTTAGGATGGGCAGGTCTTCATGACATCTTAATCGTGTTCGTGTTTGCGTTGTTGCCCCCGCGTTTGCATAAGTCTATGTAGATGTTCATCGTGATCGTGAGCCTGTGGCTGCATTCACGTAGAGATTCTTCGAGGCTGAGCATTTTGTGCTTCGCGATCGCAAAGCTAATATCACGATCACGAAGAGTATACCTGGGCAGTGCATATAAATACTCTATTTTGGACCTTTGAGTTATTTTATCACATTTTGAATTGGGAAGCTCGGATATGGGTGATTTTTACCACATGGATTAGGTAAGTATTTCCTACTCGATTTTGATTATATTCTGTTATACCATCATTATTTTTAGCATTTGAGTGATGATTTCAAAAGAGAAATTGGGGTTTTTGTCTAAAATTTCCTAAAGTGAATTTTTAAGTTTTCAACATCGATTCGGTGTCAGAATTAAGTGAAATTAGTATGGTTGGACTCATAAATGAATGGGTTGTCAGATTTTTTGAGTTTTTTCAGGTTCCAAGGTGCGGGTCCGGGTTTGAATTTTTGGTTGACTTTGAGTAAATGTGTAAAGATTCGACTTTCATCAATAGGGTTTGCTTCTTATGGTATTATTTGATGATTTTGAGTTGTTTTTGGCTAGTTTTGAACCTTTCGGAGGATGGTTTGAGCGGGATGGCATTTCTAGTGTATCGATTTGGCTTGTTTGAGGTAAGTGTCTTATCTAACTTTGTTGGAGAAATTTTTCCTACTAATTGCCATTGTTTGCTACAATGCTGGGGTGATGCATATATGAGGTGACGCGCGTATATGCACGTGCCAGGTTTAATCATCTCGGGGGTAAACTATACGATTAATTGTGTCTTGTAGAATTATGTGACATTCTTGTTTCATGTCTTACTTGACTCCTAATTACTAAGAATATGAAATTAAATGCTAGAGACCAAGATTTAGCTTATTATAGCTTGATTAAAAATTCGGTCATCACAATGCTTAATCACTTATACATCGCTACGGCCGTTATTATTGAGATATTGGATCTTACACTTATGTTGAAGATCATTTTCGAGTCTTGTTGAAATACTTGAACAATAAGGTTCTTGAGGTTTATTTAATTGTTGTTGGCTTGAAACCCATGATTAATGTTCATTTGAAATATTCGTTTAATCACTCTCTTTTATGTGATTCATGCTTCCTACCTAGCTTGTCGTTGATATACATGTGCTTGGTGAGGAAGAGCATAAACCACGAAGGGTGATGTCATGCCATTGCATATACATTATCATGTGAGGAAGAGTGTAAAGCACGAAGGGTGATGCTGTGCCATTTCATTTACATTATCATGTGAGGATGATAGTAAAAGCACGAAGGGTGATGCCATGCCATTTCATTTACATTATCATGATCTCATTACATTATCGTGTGAGGATGAGAGCAAAAGTACGAAGGGTGATGCGTGCCATTTCATTTACATTATCATGTTTTCATTTATATTATCATATGAGGATGAGAGTAAAAGCATGAAGGGTGATGTCGTGCCATTTTATTTGTAGTATCATATTTTTATATAATCATGTGTTCATGGAACTAAATGTGTTCATGGAACGAAGGGTGTTTCCGTCCAGGTGAGGACGAGGGACATGCATTATTGATATCTTTTCTTTGTGTATACATTTATGCCTTTATCTTGAGTTATTACTGTTGCACCTATTTTTTCTATGTGATATGTCGTTGTTGTTCTGTCTTGTCCTCTATCTCAATTTTGTTGTTGTATTGTCCATGCCTTCTATCTGTTTAACTTGCAGATATCATGCTTTCCTTCTTGTTGTCATACATATATCCATGTTGTTTCTCATTTGTTACACTTTCGTATAAACCTTGGATCATGTTAGTTATTCATGCCTTCTATTCGTTAGCTCATAAAAGATCGTGCGTTCTCTCTTGTTTGTGATATCTACACCTAGGCCTTCTACCATATTAGCTAGTGAAATTTATATTCTTCTTTCCTAATTGTTGTCATTACTTCTATGCCTTCTACCCAGTCTGTTGCCGTTTTCCATATGTATTGCCTTGTTCGTTATTGCTACCTGTGCATTTCCCACTTTGTTATTACTGTTATTGGCATTTCATTCACTCGGTTGGTACTATTTTACGTATATTTGGTGAGGATGAGATAAATGCCCGAAGGGTGTTGCCGTGCCATTTGATTTGATATCTTGAGTACATTTCTCACGCTATGAAAGTTATGGATTTACTACCATGGTTTGCTGGTTATCGCTATAAGGAAAGAATTGGTCGTGATATTGAGGAATATAAATCGTGATTTCTTCTAGTAATCATTTGCTTCTTCACATATTTATTTCTTGTACTTTTTCTGTTATGTTCTAATACTATTTTATTGCTAGTCTACTGCACATGTTATATCAGTGAGTATCTTTAAACTAAAAAGTCTCGTCACTATTGCACCGAGGTTAGTCAAGAGACTTATTGATTACATGGGGTCGGTTGTACTCATTCTACACTTCTGCACCTTGCGTGCAGATCTTGGAGCAGAGTTGCGGTGGACAGCGAGAGCTGACTTTGAAGATGTTCGTACCTTTTGGGTGTGGCTACCACTTGCCCCCGGATAGTTTTAGAGTTGAATTCTATTTATGTACATTCCAAACAGAAGTTGTATTTATTTCATATCAATTTTTGCAATAATCCAGTCTTAGTAGCTCATGACTTATATTACCAGTCTTTCGGATATTGTATGGAATTCAGATATATCAATTGTTGGTCACCTTTATTTTATTAGAATTGTGCTAACTGTTAATTGCCTGACATAACGGGTTGGGTTAGTTGCCATAACGGCTAGTGAATTTTGGATCGTGACAAGTTGATCGCATGCAGTTGCCACTTCTGCTCGGTAATGTGTCGCCATATGGTTGGTTGCACTTAAACCTCATAAATCTTCCAACTTCGTATGCAGAGTGTAACATTATCAAGCAGTCCGCAACTAGGTTTTGCTCCCGGAAGCAATGGTTCATTATCTGGATCCCTAGCTGGGGCAACAGGAACCTACATTGAGTTATTACTATTATGGTCAAATGCACACACAAGTATGTACGATCCTCAAGTAATAAAATAATGAGATAGTGTGTCGAACTCACTTGGATTTAAATTTTAGCCATTAACTGGATATACTATCCTAATTATTTAAATAAGCATTAAACCCGAGAGTGGTGATTCTAAATTAATCAATAATAATAATAATAATAATAATAATAATAATAATAATAATAATAATAATAATAAACAACTTTAAAGAAAGGAAGAGCAGATTTTTTTGTTATCAATATGATGAAAATGATATAGAGATATGGGATACCTAACAATCATGTTATGTTCATTCAATTTCTTAAGTTACCTAGTTCACTATTGATCGGATTGTACATATGACTAGCATGCTCAAGCAATACTACTCGCCTATTTAAGATACATCAATGTATATATCCCTATGGAATAGAATCTACCAAGAATGCATAAAAAATATGGTATTCAACTAAGCAAGACTGTCAGGTATATCCTTATCCTAACTGCGAAACCATTCCCTGAGACATGGGTTCAGATATAGGTTATGCTCAATCCTCTTTGCAATATAGACTTTGTCTTCAGAGTTCAGCCTTAGATTCGTAGATGGTATTTAATACATGATCAATCAATCAAATAATTAAGGCATAATTGAATAAATAAACCAATATGATAACTCAAGAAACCGAAATCAGTATTCAAATAACAATAGTCATGAAAGAACCACAACCCTAGAACATGAAGTTGAGCTCCACGTAAACATGGTAGCCAAATAATAAATCATCCAAAGAAACATAAAATTACTAATTTGATGGAAGAAAAGATGAACTTCAGGCTCCATGGTCATTCCTTGCTTTCCCTAGATCAAAAGTTATGAATCGTGTTTAGGATATATTTACAAGTGTAGGAGACGTTTTAGTCCAATCTCAACTCGAATTAGAAAACCTAGAGAGCATATCTTCTGGGCTAGCATGGCGACAACCTTGTCGTCCACCTTCGTGGAGGCCTCGCGACAGCCTCGTTTTACTGGTTTGCATGGTTATCAACTTCTTTAGCTTGTTCTCTAGGGGTGCGACAAAAGGAAGATGTCCCCTCCTCAGTTTTAGTTTCCTTGTGCTATTGACTCAAACTTATGCTGAATCATTCATTTTAATCCCACTATCAGCTAAATCACTCTTACACACACGTAATAAGCTCAAAATACATCAGTAACAATGCAACCCATAATAAATATGCACAAGATATGAGGCAAAAATATGCTAATTATTTGTACTCTTTAGCTGAATATCAACTATATTAGTACAACAGTTTTGTATATCCTTTATTATTTTTATTACCTCGGAAGAATTTGTTGCCACTCAACAGTATTTCCATCAGTATTCAGTTTGAAGGAGCGCATATGAGAAGCAATCCATTTCAGAGAGCATGATTTTGGAATTTGGGAGGCAATAGAGAAGCAATCCATATTTTGGCCAATATGTTGAAAGAGAAAAGGGCCAATGATGATTGGTCGAACAGATATAAAATTCTATGTAAATCATCTCATATTTAGCTCTTGTTTTATGAATTTGGGATGTTAATTGCGTCGATTCATGTTAATGTAATGTGTTTTTATGTGTAGGAATGAGTTGGGAGCAATCGGGGGCGAAAACGGGGAAGAAACGAGCCAAAACGAGAAGAAAACAGACCAAGAGGGACTGGGCGCCACAGGCAGCGCCTGGCGCCACCTGTGGCGCTGGAGGCAGTGAGGCTGGAAAACTTACTAGACGCAGCGCCCTGGGGGGCGCCTGGCGCCAGCCAGGGCGCCGACATGCGGGAGGTTGTCCTAATCCGTGTAGGAGACCCCTAATTCGACCCCAAACCTTCCCAACTCCTATATAAACACCCCTAAACCAATCTTGAAGGGGGACAACGTGATTTTGAAGTCTAAGAACGCTAAGGAACATCAACAACGCAATCAATCTTCAGTTCATCAACTTTGTCTAGTATTTTTATTAGTTTTTCAATACTTCATCTTTTAATTTTGTTGAACATGAGTGGCTAATCACCCCTTGTTCTGGGTTTGTGATTAGCGATGAATATTGTGTTTCGAACTTGACGATTTCTTTTTTATAATTCATATTCATATGAATGTTTCTTCAATTCTATGCCTAATTGCTTAATTGTTTTGGCCATCAATTAAGTTCTATCAATTATCTATGCTATGTTTGGGAAAACTATGTTTAGATTAGAAAAGAATATAAGAAAGCATGTTCTTAACATTTTAAGAAGGGCGGATTCGTGGCTAGGATAGGATTATACTTAATCACCATGCTTAATTGAATATCGTGTTTTTATTGCGTTCTTGCTAGATTAATTCCATAGGAATATAGGTGTTAATCTTGTTAGGAATAGGCGAATAGTACTTCGGAAGAAGGCTATGAGTATGTATATCGATCACTTAGCAATCATACATGAATTATATGAACGAGAAGTCAATTAGAAAGCAATAGGATTGGAAAAATAATCACAACCCTGGAATATTTGTTTATTTGATTACAAAATACGTACTTTGTTCTTTGAAATTCTTAGATACAAATTAGAACTATAAGTAGAATAACCCAACTATTAAACTCGATTCTTGCTTGCTTAAATAACAGTATTAGTTCGTTAGAAAGTAGTAAATTTAAGTCCCTGTGGGTACAACAACCTGGACTCATAATCCTATATTACTTGTCGACCACGTATACTTGCGTGTGCGTTAGGGAGCTACAAGTTTTTGGCGCCATTGCCGGGGACTTAAAAATCTGCTACTTTACCAACTTCAGCTTATATTTGTTATTTATTCAAGTTTATTAATCGGCTTACGTTGTTTGCTTTGACACAGGCTTTTCTATTGAATGCGGATAAGTAGAAGTGCAAACAACCTTCTTCCCTTTGATCCAGAAATTGAACGAACATTACACAGAGTAAGGAGGGAAGTAGAAGCCAGGACCAGAATTAACCAAGAGTTGGACATTGTTGTTCAACCACAGCCAATTAAGATGGCAGGGAACGCAGAGAGAGCAGTAATTGAAGCTGCAAGACCAAATCTTGCCAATATGACTCAAGCGATTGTCAAGCCTGAAATCACAGGGCACTTTGAGTTGAAGCAATACATGGTGCAGCTAATCCATTCTACGGGGCAGTATGTGGGATTGTCGCACGAAGACCCACAGAGACACATTCAGATCTTCTTGGAAATCACATACACTTACAATTACCCAAATGTGTCTAAAGATTATGTGAGGTTGACCTTGTTTCCCTTTTCTCTATTGGGGGAAGCAAAAGAGCGGTTGCAAAAGGAGCCTGCAAACAGTATTTATACATGGGATGATCTGGCCAGAAAATTTCTGATCAACTTCTTTCCAATCAAGAAAACCAAGTCACTGAGAAGCCAGATCTTGGGTTTTGAACAACGGGAAGGAGAAACCCTTCGACAGGCATGGGAGAGGTATAAGAAGCTGCTTAGGGACTATCCACACCATTTCCAAATAGATGAGGTACTAGGGCACACGTTCGTTGATGGTCTAGATGAAGCTTTGAAAATGAACCTTGACTCAGCGTGCGGGGTCAGTTGCATGGCCAAGCCATACAGTGAAATCAAACTTCTATTGAACAATTTCACAGCCAACAATCATAATTGGAAAGGAGATGGTGATTCGCATAGAGCCATTAAACAGAAAAGAGCTGGGTTGATAGAATTGGATGACCTGGCAGCTATGAGAGCAGAAATGGCTAAATTGGCAAATCAGATGAACCGAATGACTATGCAGCAGGTTCAACCCAGACAGCAGGTCCAACAAATGTCATTATGCTATGAGATGTGTGGTGACAACCACACAAGTGATATGTGTCCCACCAATCCGGAATCCATATATTATGTGGACAACAAAACAGGGGACCCATAAATCAAAATTCACATTATGGGAATTCCTACAATCCAAATTGGAGGAACCATCCCAACTTTTCATGGGGTGGCAATCAGCAGCAGCAGAATACAGGCAGACCACAGGGGAATTATAACCAACCACAGAGGCAACCTCCTCAATCTGATGATAACACGAATGAGTTGCTGAAGCAGCTGGTGCAGGACAACAAGCAATTCAGAACTGAATATCAAACCCTCACTACTACAATGAGGAATCTGGAGCGCCAGTTGGGACAGCTGGCAGGGGCTCAAAATACTCGACCTGCTGGAGCACTACCCAGCGACACTGAAGCTAACCCACGGGCAACACTGAATGCAGTATCATTGAGAAATGGGAGACAGTTAGAAGAGGTCGAATCGAAAAAGAAGAAGCAGGTGACCTTCAATGAACAACCAATCACCATTGAGGTAACTGTAGAAAAGGCCAAAGAAGTTGAGAAATCAGTTGAAGAGGCAGGAGCTAAGCAACCCCCACAATTGGTTGCAAGGCCACCACCTCCCTTTCCACAAAGGTTACAGAAGTTGAGAGACAATGAGGCCTACAAAAAATTCCTTGAGATTCTAAAACAGGTACAAATCAACATTCCATTGGTGGATATTTTGCAAGAGGTGCCTAAATACGCAAAGTACATCAAGGATATTGTGGCCAATAAAAGAAGATTGACTGAATTTGAAACGGTGGCACTTACTGAAGAGTGCAGTTCTAGAATTCAAGGCAAGCTGCCACAAAAATTAAAAGATCCGGGCAGCTTCACTATTCAGATCTCAATTGGGAAACATGCTGTGGGAAGAGCACTATGCGACCGAGGGGCAAGCATAAATTTGATGCCAATTTCAGTGTTCCGACATCTGGGGTTGGGTGACCCACGCCTAACCACGATTATATTACAGTTAGCAGACCGCTCTTTGGCCCATCCGGAGGTTGTGATTGAGGACGTCCTAGTCCAAGTTGGCTAGTTTATATTTCCTGCGGACTTCATCATTTTGGATTACGAGCCAGATCAGGACGTCCCATTTATTTTGGGGCGTCCATTCTTAGCTACCGGTCGCGCCATCATAGATGTTTGTGAAGGAAAATGACTATGCGGGTAGGGGACCAAGAAGAAGTGTTTAATGTCTATAAATCACTACGTCTGCCAACACATTACAAAGAGTTATCCATGATTTCAGTGGTGGAGAATGTCTCTACATCTTTAGTGCCGTACCTGAGCCCAGCTGATCCAGTTGAACGTTTATTGATTGGGGATATGGAAGCTGTTGAAGATGACATAATGAGAGACATCGAGCAGTTACTGGACCTATCTTGCAACTATATTCAGGGGTTCAGAAAATTCGAAGAATTGGAGAGGCCTGTTACTCTGACCCTTCCCGGGCCATCTGTTGAGGAAGCACCAAGGCTTGAACTCAAGCCACTTCCAGCACATCTACGCTATGCATATTTGGGTAAGTCTGAGACATTGCCAGTGATCATATCATCCAGTCTGACTAGCACGCAAGAGGAAAAATTACTACGGGTCCTTCGAGAATACAAAAAGGCAATTGGGTGGACCATCGCAGATATCAAGGGGATCAGTCCATCGTTTTGCATGCATAAAATATTTTTAGGAGAAGGACACCGCCCCAGTGTAGAGCAGCAGCGGAGGTTGAATCCAATAATGAAAGAAGTGGTGAAGAAGGAGGTCATAAAATTGCTTGACACATGTATTATCTTTCCAATTTCTGACAGCAATTGGGTCAGCCCAGTGCAGTGTGTACCTAAGAAAGGGGGAATGACCGTTGTAGAGAATGAAAAGAACGAATTGATTCCCACTCGAACCATCACAGGATGGAGGGTATGTATTGACTATCGAAAACTCAACAAGGCAACCGGAAAAGATCATTTCCCACTTCCATTCATTGATCAAATGCTCGACAGACTAGCAGGGCATGAATATTATTGTTTTCTGGATGGCTACTCGGGGTACAATCAAATTGTTATATGCCCCAAAGATCAAGAGAAGACCACCTTCACTTGCCCTTATGGCACCTTCGCCTTCAAGCGAATGCCATTCAGCCTATGCAACGCACCTGCAACATTCCAAAGATGCATGATGGCCATTTTCACCGATATGGTGGAAAAAATGGAAGTGTTCATGGACGATTTCTCTGTTTTTGGGTCGTCATATGGTGATTGCTTAAGGAACCTCAGCAAAGTGCTAGCACGGTGCGAAGAAACGAATTTGGTACTTAATTGGGAAAAGTGCCACTTTATGATACAAGAAGGAATTGTATTAGGTCATAAGATCTCCAGAACCGGCATTGAAGTAGATAAGGCAAAAGTGGAGGCCGTTGAGAAATTACCTCCTCCAATTTCCGTCAAGGGTGTCCGGAGTTTCTTGGGACATGCAGGTTTTTATAGACGCTTTATTAAAGATTTTTCTAAGATTGCTACTCCCTTGTGCAGGTTACCTGAAAAAGATGTATCATTCAAATTCGATGATTCCTGCCTCAAGGCGTTCGAAGCACTTAAGGAAAAGCTAATAACTGCACCTATCATCGTAACACCGGATTGGACAATGCCCTTTGAACTTATGTGCGATGCTAGTGATTTGGCCATTGGAGCAGTGCTGGGACAGCGTAAAGACAAGGTGTTCCATTTAATCTACTACGCAAGCAAAACTCTTGATCTGGCACAACAAAACTACACTACCACCGAAAAAGAGTGCTAGCAGTAGTTTGGGCGTTTGAGAAATTCCGAGCTTATTTGGTGGGAACGAAAGTTATAGTCCACACCGACCATGCAGAAATCAGGTATCTATTTACTAAAAAAGAGTCTAAAGCTCGATTAATGCGTTGGGTATTGTTGTTGTAGGAATTCGATGTGGAAATCAGAGACCGGAAGGGGACTGAAAATCAGGTAGCAGACCATCTATCCCGGTTAGAAAATCATGATCACATGGAAGAAGATGGACACATAAAGGAAACCTTTCCAGATGAACACCTCTTCGCAATCAGTCATGACTCTCCCCCTTGGTATGCGGATTATGTGAACTACTTGGTGAGCGGAGTACTCCCTCCAGATTTCAAAACCGAAGCCAGAAAAAGGTTCCTGCACGATGTCAATTTCTATTACTGGGACGAACCTTAGTTGTTCAAACAGTGTGCCGATCAATTGATGAGAAGATGTATTCCGGATGAAGAGGTTGAGTCTGTTTTGCATGATTGTCACGCCTCACCTTATGGAGGCCATCACGGAGGCGACCGACAGCAGCCAAAGTATTACAATCCGGGCTATTCTGGCCCACTCTGTTCAAGGATGCACATGCATTTGTAAAAAGGTGCGATCAATGTCAAAGAACAGGCACCATCACAAGGAAGCAAGAGATGCCCCTCAATAACATTCTCGAAGTTGAACTATTTGATGTTTGGGGGATAGACTTCATGGGACCGTTCCCCCCTCCAGAGGGAACAAATACATTTTTCTTGTCGTCGATTATGTGTCAAAATGGGTAGAGGCAATTGCTTTGCCTACAAATGATGCCACGGTAGTCGCTGCATTCGTCAAGAAGAACATATTTTCTAGATTCGGCACTCCACGGGCATTAATCAGCGATGAAGGAACACATTTTTGCAATCGGCTGCTCAATAATCTTTTAGCAAAATGTGGGGTGCATCACAAAGTTGCCACAGCATACCATCCCCAAACAAGCGGCCAAGCCGAGGTATCCAATAGAGAGATCAAACAAATCCTAGAGAAGACAGTGAGTGTGAATAGAAAGGATTGGGCTTCAAAGTTAGATGACGCTCTTTGGGCATACAGGACAGCATTCAAAACTCCAATTGGATCATCGCCTTACAAATTAGTCTATGGAAAGGCTTGCCATTTACCGGTAGAGTTGGAACATAAAGCCTACTGGGCGATAAAGAGATTGAATATGGATCTTGAAGTTGCGGGCGAAAAGTGACTCATGCAATTGAATGAACTAGATGAGTTCCGGCTACACTCCTACGAGAATGCCAAACTATATTAAGAAAAGACAAAGCGATGGCATGACAAGCACATACAACCGCACCATTTTGAACTGGGCCAGCAAGTGTTATTATTCAATTCGAGATTAAGGCTGTTTCCCGGAAAGCTAAAATCGAGATAGTCAGGTCCTTTCAAAGTGGTGCGAGTTACGCCATATGGTGCAATTGAACTACGCCGCTCTAATCAGTGAAAGAAAATTTTTGGTGAACGGACAAAGGGTTAAGCATTATTGGGGAGGACTGGTCAATAGGGATAAAACCAAGATCATGCTTACCAATGAATAAGGCGGAAAAAGTTGAGTCGTGCCGCGACGTTAAATCAGGGGCTTGTTGGGAGCCAACCCAATGTTTAATGTTGTTTTTAGTTAACTTCTTGTTTTAATAGTTTTTAGATTAGCTAGAGGAATGTAATTGATGTATTAAATAGTGTGTGTAATGTTGTAATAAGTGACACAAAAAAAAAAACGGCGAAATAGCACTGCCTCCAGCGCCTAGCGCTGCCTGTCGCGCTGAAAGCAGTAAGTTTTCCAGACCCCTGCGCCGGAGCGGGCGCTAGGCGCCAGCTGGGGGGCCAGGTAAGTTTTCTCTCTTTTCTTTTAATTTTGACCCATATCCCCCAAAATCCGACCCATACCTGTTTTTCCCCGAACTAACATAACCTTTTTAATAAAACCCACCCACCCGTTTTCACACCACACACACACGATAAACACAAAAACACCACCGAACTCCCTCTTCTCTCTCTGCTCGATTTTCTACTCCTCTTCTTCACTGAAAATTCCAGATTTCCATTCTCTCTCTTTCATTCTTCAGGTATAACTCTCTTTCCACTTCTCTTTTCTTTTACTTTCTTTGTCTTTTAATTATTAATTATGTATATCCATTCATGTTCCCATTCCCAACATCCCCTTCCCTCTTCTTATTCTTTTATTCTCGACTTTGATGGTTGTAAAGTAGGCCAAAAATTTGTGTGCTTTTGGTTGTATCGGAGTAGTAAACTAACATTCCCTCTACTTCGTCAAAAATCGGGAGGGCTACTACACTTCACCATTGTTGAGGGTGAAGAACACTATGCATGCCCACCACATGTTTGCTTAAATGCCTGAATGATAATTTTAATGCTCCGGTGAAGTCTGAGTAATCGGAACTACTTATACATGCATTTGAATTAAGTGTGGGGTAGTTTGGGTGCAGTACACTTGTTGCGGGGTCGGTTTTGATGTGAATATGTCGTGCGTCATATCTATTACTCATGTATGTTGTTACAAATTGTGTACATTAGTTTCATGTATGCCTATATTTTCTCATTTTACCTCTAAAGTGCCATGCTTTTCTCGTCTATTATCTTTATCACTTGCTCACGTTGTTATTTCTCACACGCGGGGAAGTCTTGAGTACCCGTCAATTGTCTTGAAGCACTTGTTTTTATACGTCGAATTTAAGTGTGGGGTCCCGTCCCGAAATTGGACTACACTCTTCTCACTTTTCTATTTTTCGTATTGCAGGATGGCACGTGACGATGCAAAAGGAAAAGCACTTGGCAAGGCTCACCCCACCTCACAAGCTCCTAAAAAACGCAAACAGGGAGAAGGATCATCTCGACAATCCAAAGGCAAACAGGTCGATGAAGGATCACAGCAAGTTCTAACGAGGCCTCACCCCCGGTTGGACTTTGTCAATGATGCGGATGCTGTCTGGTATAGGAACTTTGTTCCCACAGGGCGCTACGTCTCAGAGATGGGCATCAACACCACATCACTGGAAAGGCGATTCCCGGATGTTCTTGCTCGCCTCCGCCTCTTCAGGATGGGAAAATTGCTTGATTGCCCAGGACCGGCAAACCTGAGCCTAGTTCGCGAACTATATGCCAACTGGGCTCATCATCGCTTCGTCTCGTATGTTCGAGGAGTTGAGGTACTATTGGGAAGGGAAAGTCTGTGCAACTACTTGGGTGTTGAAAATGCTGACCCACATCGCCTTCAGAGCCTCATCAAAAGTCCCCCTTATCAGCTCATCCGACATACTCTTTGTGGCATTGATTCTAATGCCAAATGGAACAGAAAGCAGGGGAATATACATCTCTCCATGGTCCGGGCCGATTTCAACAATACCGCCAAGGTGTGGAAAAATTTCGTGCAGGCTAGGCTAATGCCTGCTAAACATAGCAGTGATTGCACGCGAGCTCGAGTGTGCTTGATTTTTTCCCTCATGACCGGCCGCCCTATCAACATAGCTGAAATCATGCTCACTGAGATGGCTCGTACCAGATTCGGGCGACAAATTAGGCGGCTATACTATGGCAACCTCCTGACCCAGTACATGCGATGTTTGGGAGTGCCCGAGTATCCGGGGCATGATGAAGTGGTGGAGGCTCCTCCTGGCCTTATGGAAATTACATCAGTCATGGAGCCAGCTTCCAAACTCACCCCAACAGCTAGGTTGGAGCGGGATGAAAATTTTAACAAGTATATGTACAATGCTATCAACCTACTGATGAGCCGCGCGGGAATATCTAATGAAGAGCCATGCACTTGCGCGACGATCTCTCCGGCGCGTCAAAGGAGATGCTCGGGATTGCACCTGGCAGTCCGGTCCATTCTGCCGAAGACGCCAACAACGTGCAAGGCTCCGATCATGAAGGGGATGATGAGGATGAAGCTACAGGGCCTATGGCATTGGTACCGTTTGAGCTGGAGTCTGATGAAATTGGCACGGATTGAGAGGGAGTTTTTCTTTTCACCCTACTTTGCTTTTAATATTTTCAATGCATCGGGGACTATGCATCTTTTAAGTGTGGGGTGGGGGAAAGTAGCCAGTAATTATTGCTGTTGAAATGTCTGCATCTGTTAATCAAGTGTGGTTGTAATTTATTTTTCTATTTTTTCTTTTCTTTTGGTGGATAATGTTTAGTGTTTTTGTTTTTATTTTTTTAGGTTGTTAGTTTAGTTATAAAGTAAAATTTAGAAGAAAAAAATAGAAAAACAAAATATATATATATATATATTCCAGATTTTTCCCGACGATGGATTATTTTCTTGAGGGATAAAATTTGATTAAAAACAACAAAAAGATTTTGTTTTATTTTTAGGTTAGTTAGGTAATATTCCTTGGTTTTTCTTAGGGCATCGGTTCTTTTCCAAGGATGTAGCTCGAACCGGGCAATTTTAATTTTGCTTTTAGGATTAGTCTTAGGAAGAACTGGGGTATGTTGCAATAATTCTTGACATGGTTTATGCTAGTACAATAGGTTATGACACATGATCCACTTCCCGTTAGTTAAGCTATAAGTCGAAAGAACAACGGCCCAATTTGTGATGCCTCTTCTCAATTGTGACTTGCTTACCATAGTGTATTTACTGCTTAATTGTTTCAATTGTATATGCTTGCTTAACTCGAAAGTTGAACAGAACCGTTGTGATTGAGTCATGTGCATTGTGTGAGTAAGGTTTTGGATTCTCTATGCTGTCGTATATAGTCTAGAACTTGCCCCGTGTGTTAATTAAAGCGAAATTGTAAGTTGGGATAATCTAAGAAATAATATAGGCACTTTCTTGTTTAATTATGGATGTGCTTGTCACATCGAATATAAATTTGTCCATTGCTAGCCCTTTTGAGCCTATAAGCCTTTTTTCTCTTGGTACCTACATTACAAGCTATTTCCTTTATTTTGTTCTTAAATTGAGCCTTAATTGAACCTTTACCTCCGAAAGCACTTAGTCGCTAGAAGAAGTAAGGGCAGAGGGATTGTCTTGATTTTGAATGGAACTGTGAAAAGACTTGTTGGTTATTTGAAGCTAAACTGTAAAATCACTAGCTGATGAAAAATGTGTATGGGGGGGTGAAAAAAAAAAAGAAAGAAAAATGATGATGAAAAAAAAAAGAGAAAATTGTTAGTGAATAAGATATGAAGAAAAAATTACCTCCTATTGTTGTATGCTAAGTGAGTGAAAAGAAAGGCTATGTATGTGAGACAAGTTTAACAATTGAAGGAAAAAGAAGTGTTTAAATGATTGAGTGTAGTGTATTAAGTGCTTAGGAGGACTAGCCACTAGTACCAAAAATATCCTACCCGTCCCCTAGCTTACATTACAACCTTAAAAAGTCCTAGTTGATCTTAGATTTGGCTGACTCAATTAGTGGAAATCTACACTACGGGCAAGCTTATGGTACTTTATGGGAAGCATATGAGTTCTTTGTGAGAGTGAGAGTATGTTGTGCAAATTTTGTGTGATTTCATTCATATATGTTCACTCTTCAGATATTGGTGAGGGCACATGATTCCATGAACGACTGGTAATGTATAAATTGTTTTGTTAGGTAAGTATATGCTTTGAAATAGCTTATTGTGGCAAGTCGGCTTTCGAGGTTAGGTGGTGACAATTGGGTTGTTGAATGTTATTGAATTATTATGCCTAAGTGAACTTTACGGGAATTATATGGATTAGTTATGTGTTCATACCTATTTGCTAGTATTGATTGTGTTCAAGAGTATGGGTGGTTTAAAAAGTTGAATGTTTCGCGATAATATCAAGAGTTGGTAGTGGGAAGGTTGTATATAATCCCATTGCTCGAGGGTGAGCAAGAGTCTAAGTGTGGGGTGTTGATGATTGGTAGAAAAGATATAAAATTCTATGTAAATCATCTCATATTTATCTCTTGTTTTATGAATTTGGGATGTTAATTGCGTCGATTCTTGTGAATATAATGTGTTTTTATGTGTAGGAATGAGTCGGGAGCAATCGGGGGCGAAAACGGAGAAGAAACGAGCCAAAACGAGAAGAAAACAGACCAAGAGGGACTAGGCGCCACAGGCAGCGCCTGGTGCCACCTGTGGTGCTGGAGGCAGTGAGGCTGGAAAACTTACTGGACGCAGCGCCCTGGGGGGCGCCTGGCGCCAGCCAGGGCGCCGACTGCGGGAGGTTGTCCTAATCCGTGTAGGAGACCCCTAATTCGACCCCAAACCTTCCCAACTCCTATATAAGCACCCTTAAACCAATCTTGAAGGGGGACAACGTGATTTTAAAGTCTAAGAACGCTAAGAAACATCAACAATGCAATCGATCTTCAGTTCATCAACTCTGTCTAGTATTTTTATTAGTTTTTCAATACTTCATCTTTTGATTTTGTTGAACATGAGTGGCTAATCACCCCTTGTTCTGGGGTTGTGATTAGCCATGGATATTGTGTTTCGAACATGACGATTTCGTTTTTATAATTCATATTCATATGATTGTTTCTTCAATTCTATGCCTAATTGCTTAATTGTTTTGGCCATCAATTAAGTTCTATCAATTATCTCTGCTATGTTTGGGAAAACTATGTTTAGATTAGAAAAAGAATTGAAGAAAGCATGTTCTTAACCTTTTTAAGGGGGCGGATTCGTCATTAGGATAGGAATATATTTAATCACCATGTTTAATTGAATATCGTGTTCTTATTGCATTCTTGCTAGATTAATTCCATAGGAATATAGGTGTTAATCTTGTTAGGAATAGGCGAATAGTACTTCGGAAGAAGGCTATGAGTATATATATCGATCACTTAGCAATCATACATAAATTATATGAACGAGAAGTCAATTAGAAAGCAATAGGATTGGAAAAATAATCACAACCCTGGAATATTTGTTTATTTGATTACAAAATACGTACTTTGTTCTTTGAAATTCTTAGATACAGATTAGAATTATAAGTAGAATAACCCAACTATTAAACTCGATTCTTGCTTGCTTAAATAACAGTATTAGTTCGTTAGAAAGTAGTAAATTTAAGTCCCTATGGGTACGAACACCTGGACTCATAATCCTATATTACTTGTCGACCACGTATACTTGTGTGTGCATTAGGGAGCAACAGCCAACGATTAAAAATTGAATAAAATCCTCAAGTATACCTCTCAAATGCTGTAGGAAGCGAATGTCAACATATTGTGTTTTTATAAAGAGGTAAATTAAGTGGAAGACTACCTTGCTAAGCTAGCATCCACTTCTTTTTAAAAATCATACTTCTGTACCTTTTCAGCTCGCCAAGAACCAAATGCCCAGCTTTAACAAGTTTGATAAGTTCAAATTTTTTGTCAGTTAATTATTAGGGGTGGCATTTGAGCCCAAATCCATTTGACCTGTCCAACCGCTCAAGGTTGGGTTGATTATTGACCCGTTCATTTATTGAACTCAACTTATACAATTGATTCAATACTTTTATGGATCCACTCTTTTATGGATCTGCTGGTATGTTATGGAGTTATCCAGTAGAAATATTTGCTCGGAGGTATGTGGACTTAGTGGTGAATTTTTACTACTAAAAAACAGGTAAAAAGCGACCAAAGTTGGTCACAAATTGCAAAAAAGCGACCAAAAAAAGCGACCAAAGTTGGTCACAAATTGCAAAAAAGCGACCAAAAAGCGACCAAAATGGCCTGGTCAGTATTTAGGTGGTCACAAACAAATAGCGACCAAAGTTGGGCGCCACTTTGCGACCAACTTTGGTCTCTATCACGAAAGGACCACAAAAGGACCAAACAATTCGAAAAACATATAGAAACCGACTTTGGTCGCTATTTTTTTTTAAAATTAATATATTCTGGAAAATAGCGACCAATATTGGTCACTCAAATAATTAATTTTTTTTTAAATTCTTAAAATAGCGACCAATGTTGGTCGTTAATGTCCAAAAAATAAAAAATAATTCGTCAGTTAGCGACCAAACTGACGAATTATTTTTTATTTTTATTCCAGCAAAATAGCGACCAACTGGAGACCAAAGTTGGTCGCTTTTTTTGGTTCAATTTTTTCAGAAATTGCCTGTTTTGGCAGCTACACCACCTGCCAGCTTACCAAATTCCTAAAATAGGCATTTTATGCCATGAAAACAAGAACATCAACAACAAACAACAAAACAACAACAATAATAAACAACAACGAGAATAACAACAACAATAAACAACATCATTAAAGAGCAACATTAAACAATAACAAGCTATAAAGTTCAAATGAACTTATACATTATATAAACTGTTATTACAATTCAACGTCTACTAATGTCTACATCATGAGTGGCATCGTCGAATGAAGTGTCATTATCAAGATTATCATTCGGCGATGATTCACGTGACCGGGGAATCGGAAAATTAGCGCCAGAAGCCAAGAGAGATTTGAGCTGCTCTTGTATGGCAGCATACTGAGCATCTCTAAGCTTTTTTCTTTCTTATCTAACCTTCTCTCTTTCCTTGGCAGCTTCTAGCTCGGCTGTGAGCTTTGCTACATGCTCCCGCACAGAGGAGAGGCTCTCCCCATCAAGCGACTCCGCTTGCGAGGAAGTGCCTATTCCTTGCATTCCACACCAATAGCGGTGGAATTGCTTAGCGGGAAGCCCGTATACCTTCCCCCCTTTTGGACCGCCAGTAGCCTGCGTCCATAGTCTTTCAGCATCCTCGTCCGACGGTTGGATTGGTTCGCCCGATGAAGATTGTGGCTGGCTGCGTACAAATTCTTCCAACTCAGCTGTGAAGCGACTCTATAAGAAAAATTAAATTAGTATTCAAAAGTTATATAAAACTAAACCAAAGTACTTAATGAAAATTGAAAACTTACATGTACAGCCGAGGCTCGGTCCTC
>MCJB01050285.1:0-37255 GCA_002018475.1 Nicotiana obtusifolia
AGTGTAAAATTATGCCTTCAGAAAAAGATGTATCAGAAAAAATTTACTAATATCCTTAGCCCCACGGTGGGCGCCAAACTGTTCACCCTTAAAATTGGATAACAATTGAATTTGTAATAGGGTTAAGGATTTGTAAATTAGTTTGATACTGAATGAAAGCAAATCCTGAGTATTTAGAATTTAATGGAGAGATAGAACGATCAAACCGTGATCTGACGATAAACCGTATGCAATGAAATTATAATAGATAAGAGCTTAATCTTGATGAGCAATAAACAAGCAAAGTGTTTTGTTTTATCAGAAGAAAATCTATTCAATGCCCAGAAAAACTTGCCTTGCAAAGGGTCTGTTTCTTGCTTATAAACAGATCCCCTTTACATGGGTTAGTGTGAAAGTCTCAACATTCAATATTCTTCCTACATGGGTAAGTGCAAAGGTTACAATAAAGACAGGGAACTGATTACAAGGGAGGTCCTACTTATTATGGGATTTAATACATTTAATATCCTTAAATGACAGTATAAAGATCGTAGTGATATATTAGGCGAAACATCTGTTGGAAGGCGAGACATAAGGGCCAGGGCCGATCCTCGATCATGTGATATTTCTCGACCGATCGGATTAACCATCATTCCTCGATAACTCCGTTTTATGTACTCGGCTTTATGATCCCGGTTTGAAGAGCCAACTCGTATTACCTTTGACCTGCCTTCATCCACAGGTATTTGACCCGGCTTGACTTGATTGTATCCGACCCAATACAAATTGACGTTTAGTATTGACTTAGACTTTGATTAAGACTTAAAAGTTACATATATGTGTGGGTAATTAATCCTATTATTATTATTGAATATTTGAATATTGGAGTGACCGAGAGCAAACACGAAAATTGAACATGCCACCTCACATAAATGGAAAAACTTTGCTAACAAATTCTCACAGAAGTGTCACGACCTGGAATTTCTATTGTCGGGACCGTAATGATGTTTAACATTTCACTTGCTAGGCAAACCAACGTTAGAACAATATGTATCAATTTTTAACAATTAAGATTAAAAGGTACCAATTTAACTGAATAACTGAAATGGAACTGTAATAAAATGATAGAAATCATAATAACTGCAAAATATAGATACAATCCCAGAACTGGTGTCACAAGTGCATGAGCGACTGGAATAATACAGTTAATGGTCTGAATGAAAGTAAAACTATTTGAAACGAAATAAACAGTTAGGGATAAATGTAGAAGGGGAATTCAGAGTTGTTAACGCTAAGCAGCTGTACCTTAAGTCTACATCAGATGTCCGATCCGAGCAATCTACTAACCGCCGCTAGGACCGACATCCAAAGTCTGCACAAGAAGTGCAGAGTGTAATATGAGTACAACCGACACCATGTACTTTATAAGTGCCGAGCCTAATCTCGACGAAGTAGTGACGAGGCTAAGGCGGGTCACTTACAATAACATATATGCAGTATAATAATAATAATAATAATAATAATAATAATAATAATAATAATAATAATAGAAAAGAAAAACAGAAAATGGCGGCAAAGCAGTTAACTGGTAAAAATAAACTCAATCCTCGAAATCAGTAAAACTAGAAATATCAGTTCGCAGAAACTCGTATGAAAATACTGAAATCTAACACAATGTAATAAGGAATACAAAACACACTATTCGATACGGCGCGCAACCCCATCCCACTGTACAAGCACAATATCCCCTTATTTCACCCGTTGCAACGTGCAACCCGATCCCACCGTATCAATATCAATATAATAATCCTCCCTTATTTTACCGTATCAATATCACATATAAAATCCGTTGCGGCATGAAACCCGATCCCACAATATCAATATCAATCCTCCCTTATTCCACCTGTTGCAGCGTGCAGCCAGATCCATAAACAAAATCAATAAATGAAATTAACTCAGCAACTCAAATCACAAGAATCTCTACGATTATAAAATTCGAAAACAAGGTCATAACGGAACCTCGTACAAATCAAGAAATGCTACAATTAATACAAGGCGACAAGACAGTCAAATATATGACAATTAAAGTGTACAAATAAGACTTAAGGCAAGTAGCAATTAATTATGGAAGCATGGGAGAAATGAAGTGACAAACAGCAAGTTAAGGCATAGGAAATAATTAAAACATTTAATAGTTAAGACATGGAGTAAACAAATTAATGAAATGCGGTAAAACATGGAAACAAGTATATTAGTGGCGTATATACACTCGTCACCTCACATATATGCTGCTACACATGTATTTCATATAGCACATAGCTCAAGAGTTCCTAATTCCCTCAAAATCAAGGTTTATACCCAACACTTACCTCACTCTGCAATCAACTTAAAGTTTAACCATGACCTTGCCTTTCGAACAAGCCTCGAAACCAACAAAATCTAGCAAATTATTGACCAAACGATTCAAATAAGCTTTAGAAACTACTCATTAATGAAAGAGGTTCAATTAAGGTAATTATTTAAAAAGTCAACAAAAGGGCCCACTAGGTCAAATCCCGAGATTCGGACAAAAACCCGATTACCCATTCACCCTCGTGCCCAGTTATATAATTAGTTTCAATATCCGACCTCAATTTGAGGTCTAAATCCCAAGTTTAAAAAAAATTCCTAATTCTACCCAAATGCCTAATTTCTACCATAAAAATCCTCGATTTAATATTGAAAATTTATGAAATGTACTGGGTAAATTGAAAAGAAATAGATTGAAGTAACTTACCAATGAATTTCTTTTTTTAGGATGAAAATCTCTTGAAAAATCGCTTGAAGAGTATTTAGGGTTGAGAGTTTGAAAGAAATGAGCTAAATCTCGTTTTTTCCCTGTTTTTTCCAGGCAGAGATGTCGCAATTGCGACCTGGGGTTCACAATTACGAATCCAGCAAATGCGAGAAAACCATCGCAATTGCGAAGGACCCCCGATTCTGCTTTCATCGCATTTGCGATGAATTGTTCGCAAATGCGAACTTGGACATGCCGCAAAAGCGACCCAATGATCGCAGTTGCAATCAACTCCTAGGCCAGGACATCATTGCAAATGCGATTGGGAGTTTGCAAATGCGAATTATTTATGCCACTGTGCTCTTTGCAAATGCGACTATCGCAAATGCGAGACCTGAGTACCAGCAAAAGTCTGACCTCTCCTGGACTCTCCGAAAATCATCCAAAACTCACCAAAGCCCTCGGGGCTCCAAATCAAACATGCATACAAGTGTAATAATATCATAATAACTTGTTCACGCGATCAAAACACCAAAATAACAGATAGAACTGTGAATCGGACATCAAAACAAATGAAATTTTCAAAATAACTTAAGAACTCTCAATTTTACAATCGGACGTCCGAATAACGTCAAATCAATTCCATTTTGCACCAAATTTTACAGACAAGTTATAAATACTGAAACGAACATATTTCAAGTTCCGAAATAGAAATCCATACCCGGTCCAACAAAGTCAATCAACAGTCAAAATTAGGAATTTTGTAAACCTTTAAACCTCTAGTTTTCAACATTTCATGTTAAATCAAGCTAGGGACTTCCGAATTCGATTCTGTGCATTCGCCGAAGTCCCAAATCACGATAGGGACCCACCGGGACCGTGAAAACACTGATCCAGATCCATTTTCTAAAAATGTTGATCGAAGTCAACTGAAATGAGATTTAAGGCACGATTTTACATTTTCATCAATTTTCTCATAAAATCCTTCCGGAACAAGGACACGGACTGTGCATGCAAATCGAGGAAGGCTAAACGGAGCTATTCGAGGTCTCGGTGCATAGAAATGAAGGTTAAAACTGACAATGATCTATTGGGTCATTACATTCTGCACCTTTAGAACAAACGTTCGTCCTCGAATGGACATAGAAAGTACATGGACTAGTGAAAAGGTGTGGATATCTACTCCGCATGTCTGACTCAGACTCCCACGTGACTGCCTCAATCAGCTGATCTCTCCACTGCACTGGCCTGCCGGACCTGCTGGGCTAGAATAGCCACCGCCTCCTCCACAAAAGTCAAATCCTTGTCTAGTTGGATTGAGCTGAAATCTAACACATCAGACGGATCACCGTGATACTTCCGGAGCATGGACACATGGAACACCGGATGGACTACTGATAAACTAGGTGGCAATGCGAGCCTGGAGGCCACCTCTCCCACTCTCTCAAGAATCTCGAAGGGTCCGATATACCTAGGGCTCAACTTGCCCTTATTTCCGAACCTCATCACACCCTTCATGGGTGAAACCCAGAGCAATGCCCTCTTTTCAACGATGAATGCAACATCACGAACTCTACGGTCGGCATAACTCTTCTGCCTAGACTGAGCTATGCGAAGTCAATCCTGAATACTTGACCTTATCTAAGGGCATCTTGAACCAAATCAGTACCGAACAACCGTGCCTCTCCCGACTCAAACCAACCAACTAGCAAATGGCACTGCCTTCGTATAATGCCTCATAAGGAGCTATATGAATGCTCGATTGGTAGCTGTTGTTATAGGCAAACTCCGCAAGCGGCAAGAACTAATCCCAAAAACCTCCAAAAATCCATAACACAAGCGCGAAGCATATCCTTTTAATATCTGAATAGTGCCCTCAGGCTGTCCGTCCGTCTGGGGATAAAATGATGTACTCAACTCAACTTGCGTGCCTAAGTCACATTGTACGGCCTTCAAGAAGTGCGAGTGAACTGCGTACCTCGATAATAAATGATAGAGAAGGGCGCACCGTGAAGACGGACGATCTTGCGGATCTAGATCTCATCTAGCCATTCAAAAGAATAGGTAACTGCCGCTAGAATGAAATGGTTTGACTTGGTCAACCTTTCCACAATGACCCAAACCGCGTCACACTTCTTCTTAGTCCGTGGGAGTCCAACAACAAAATCAATAGTGATACGCTCCCAATTCCACTCAGGAATCTCTAGCCTCTAAAGTAAACCGCCAAGCCTCTGATGCTTGTACTTAACTTGCTGGCAATTTAGAGACCGAGCTACATATGCAACTATATCCTTCTTCATCCCCCTCCACCAATAATTTTGCTGCAAGTCCTGATACATCTTGGCGGCACTCGGATTGATAGAATACCAAGAACTGTGGGCCTCCCTAAGAATCAATTCATGAAGTCCACCCACTATTGGGCACACAAATACGACCTTGCATCCTCAAAACCCCATCATCTCCAATAGTAACCTGCTTGCACCACTGTGCCGCACCGTGTCCTTTAAGGACAAGCAAATATGGATCATCATACTGACGCTCTCTGATGCGCTCATACAAGGAAGACCAAGCAACTGTGCAAAGCTAGAACACAATTGGGGTACGAAACATCTTACCTCATGAAGTGATTGGCCAAAGACTGAACATCTAATGCAAGCAGGCTCTCACCAACTGGAATATACGCAAGGATACCCATACTCACAGCCTTTCTATTCAAGGCATCGAACACCACATTGGCCTTCCCGGGATGATACAAAATAGTGATATCATAGTCCCTCAGCACCTCCAACCACCTCCTCTGCCTCAAGTTGAGATTCTTTTGTTTTAACAAATATTGTAGGCTCCGATGATCCATGAATACCTCGCACAACACGCCATGAAGATAGTGCTCCAAATCTTCAGCTCATGAATAATGGCTGCCTAGTCTAAGTCATGAAGTAATTCATCTCATAAACCTTTAACTGCCGTGACACATATACAATCACGATGCCATCCTGCATTAATACTGCACCTAGTCCAATGCGAGATGCATCACAGTAAACCGTGTAAGATCTTGAACCTGTGGGCAACACCAACACTTGCACCGTATTCAAAGCAGTCTTAAGCTTCTGAAAGCTCAACTCACACTCATCCGACCACCTGAATAAGGCACCGTTCAGGGTCAATCTTGTCAATGGGGCTGTTATAGATCCATGAACCGGCGATAATAACCCGCCAAACCTAGGAAACTCCGGATCTCCGTAGCTGAAGTAGGTCTAGGCCAAATCTGAACGGCCTCAATCTTCTTATGATCCACTTTTATGCCAAAACTGATACTACATGCCCCAAAAAGGCGACTTAGTCTAACGAAAATGCACACTTTGAAAACTTGGCATATAATTGACTATTCCTCAAGGCTTGAAGTACAATCCAAACATGCTGCTCATGCTCCTCTTGACTGCAGGAGTAGATCAAAATATCATCAATGGATACAATCACAAAAGAATCCAAATAGGACTTGAACACTCGGTTCATCAAATCCATGAATGCTGTTGGAGCATTTGTCAGCCCAAATGACATCACTAGGAACACATAATGTCCATACCCGAGTCTAAAAAGTCGTCTTAGTGACATTGGATGCCCTAATCTTCAACTGATGGTAGCCAGACCTCAAATCAATCTTCAAAAGCACCTTGGCACCTTGAAGTTGATCAAATAAGTCATCAATCCTCAGCAAAAGGACGCTTGTTTTCGATAGTGACTTTGTTCAACTGTCGATAATCTAAACACATCCTCATCGATCCATCTTTCTTCTTCACAAACAACACGAGCGCACCCCAGGGCGAGATACTAGGTATAATGAAGCCCTTATAAAGTAAATCTTGCAACTGCTCATTCAATTCCTTCAACTCCGGCTGGGCCATACAGTATGGTGGAATAGAAGTGGGCTGAGTGTTCGAAGACAAATCAATACAGAAGTCAATATCTCTATCTGGTGGCATCCCTAGCAAATCTATAGGAAACACCTCTGGAAACTCACGAACAACTAGTATTTAATCGATGGGAGGAGCCTCCTCACTAGAATCACGAATATAAGCCAAATAAGATAGACACCCCTTCTCGACTCCCAATAGTAGGAGAGCTATGCTAGTCTCAAGACTCCCAATAGTAACCACACAAGAGCGATATACACGATCTATAACAATAGAATCTCCCACAGGCGTGGACACATATACAGGAGCACTCAAAGAATCACGAGGCACAACCAGATATGAAGCAAAATAGGATGACACGTAGGAATAAGTAGAGCCCGAATCAAATAGAACTGAAGCATCTCTATGGCAAACTGGAACATTTCCTATGAACTACGTCTTTGAGACAGACTCTAACTGGCTGGCCTCCACCTCTAACGGTCAGACCCCTACCTCTAGCTGCCTGAACCCTGCCCCTAGCTAGCTGAGCGGGCGGTGGAGCAACCGGTGCTGGAATTATGGCATGAGAACTCTACTGTGGTATCCCGCCTAATAATCTTGGACAGAACCTCCTAATATGACCAATACCACCACACTCAAAACACCCATCCTGCTGCTATGGCTGTTGAAGCTGAAGTTGAACCGAACGGGCAAGATAACCACAGTGATAGCTCTGAATTGGAGGCGCACTGAATGGAGCTGATGGTGCACTATAGGCTGACTACCAAGAATAAGGTATATAAGGACCACGACTCCCTGAAGCACTGTGAGATGCCTAACACGCTGACTGAAATGGCCTAGGAGGATGGCCTGTACCAAAAGTACCTTTGCCTCTAGATGAGGCACCACTGAAACAACCGAAATGCGAGTCCTCCTATCAGACACCTGCCCCCTCTCTTGAGCACGAACAATCTCGATCGGTCTAGCAATATCTACAGCCGTCTAGAAGGAAATATCACTCCCGGTTTCCTTGGCCATCTGTAGCCTGATAGTGTAAGTGAGTCCATCAATAAGCCTCCTCACTCTCTCCTCTTAGTAGGGAGAAAGATAATGGCATGACGATCTAGGTCCACAAAATGAGTCTCGTACTGCGTAACAGTCATACTATCCTACTGAAGACGCTCAAACACCCTGCGGTAATCCTCCCTAAGAGTGACATGAGTGAACTTCTCTAGAAATAGCTGTGAAAACTGATCCCAAGTACGTGCAGGCGACCCAGGTGGTCTAATCAGCATATAGTCTCTCCACCACCTCTTGGCGGAACCAGTCATCTGAAATATGGCAAAATCAACCCCATTGGTCTCAACTATACCCATGTTTCGCAGCACCTCATTGCAGCGGTTTAGATAATCCTATGGGTCCTCTTATGGTGCACCACTGAAGTGAACTGGAAAGAGCTTGGTAAACTTGTCCAACATCAACAAAGTCTCGGAAGATATAGCAGGCTTATCACCGGCCTGTGCCGCCACAACCGGCTGAACCACCCTAATTAGCGATGATACTGGAGTCTGATACTAGGAGCCATCTGCTCCGGGTGTGAGTAGCGGGAGTTTGTGCTCCTCTCCCAGCTCGAGAGACGGTCTAAATGAAATTATAACTTTTTGGAATGAAATAAACAGCCAGGATAAAAGTAGAAAGGGACTTCAGGGCTGCGAATGCCGAGCAGCTATACCTCAAGTCTCTGTCAAATGTCCGATCCGAGCAATCTACTGACCGCTGTTGGGATCGACATCCAAAGTCTGCGCAAGAAGTGCATAGTGTAGTATGAGTACAACCGACCCCATGTACTCTGTAACTGCCGAGCCTAACCTTGACGTAGTAGTGACGAGGCTAAGGCGGGTCACTTACGATAACCTATATGCATCAAAATAATAATATTAGGAAAAATAATGCAGGAAACGTAAAACAGCTAACTGGTAGAAATAAACTTAATCCTCAAAATCAGTAAAACCAGAACAATCAGTCCTCAAAAACTCATATGAAAACACCGAAAGCTAACATAATGTAATAAGGAGTACAAAACACACAATCCGTTGCGGCACGCAACTCGATCCCACATCACATACACAATCATCCCTTATTTCACCCGTTGCATCGTGCAACCCAATCCCACCATATCAACATAAATATAATAATCCTCCCTTATTTCATAGTATCAATATCACATACAAAATCCATTGTAGCATGCAACCCGATCCCACCATATCAATATCAATCCCCCCTTATCCCACTTGTTGCAGCGTGCAACCAGATCCATAAACAAAATCAATAAATGAAATCAACTCAACAATTCAAATCACAAGAATCTGTACGATTATAGAATTCGAAAACAATGTCATAACGGATGCTCGTACAAATCAAGAAATGCTACAATTAATACAAAGCGAAAAGACAATCAAATATATGATAATTAAAGTGTACAAATAAGACAATTAAGGCAAGTAGCAATTAATCATGGAAGCATGGGAGAAAGGAACATTCTAATACGAGAAATAAGTGACAAGCAGCAAGTTAAGGCATGGGAAATAACTAAAGCATTTGACTGTTAAGACATGGAGTAAACAATAAATGAAATGCGGGAAAACATGAAAACAGGTATTTTGACGGCGTATATACACTCGTCACCTCGCATATACGCCACTACGCATGTATTTCACATAGCACATAGCTCAAGGGTTCCTAATTCCCTCAAATGAAAGGCATAGGAAATAATTAAAACATTTAACTGTCAAGACATGGAGTAAAACAATTAATGAAATGCGGGAAAACATGGAAACATGTATTTTGACGGCGTATATACACTCGTCACCTCGCATATATGCCGCTACACATGTATTTCACATAGCAAATAGCTCAAGGGTTCCTAATTCCCTCAAATGAAAGTTTAGAGCCAACGTTTACCTCACTCCGCAATCAACGCAAAGTCAATCTTGGGCCCGCTTGGTCGAAATCCGAGATTCAGATCAAAGACAGATTACCCATTCACCCCCGAGTCCGGTTATGTAATTAGTTTCGAAATTCGACCTAGATTTGAGGTTTGAATCCAAATTTTAAAAAAACCCTAATAATACCCAAATCCCTAATTTCTACCATGAAAATCCTAGATTTAATATTGAAAACTTATGAAATGTAATGGGTGATTGAAAAGAAATAGATTGAAATCACTTACCAATAAATGTAGGAGGAACATCTCTTGGGAAAATCGCCTCTAGGGTGTTTAGGGTATACAGTTTGAAAGAAATGAGCTAAATCCCATTTTTTCCCTCTTTTGTGCAGAAGCAGATGTCGTAATTGCGACTTGGGGTTTGCAATTGCGAACCCCGCAAATGCGAGAAAACCATCGCAATTGCAAAGGAACCCCCATCTCTGCTTTCATCGAATTTGCGATGAATTGTTCGTAAGTGCGAACATGGACATGTCACAAAAGCGACCCAGTGATCGCAATTGCGACCAACTCCTAAGCCAGGCTATCATTGCAAATGCGAACTCTCAGGCAGTTGTGCTCTTTGCTAATGTGAGCATGAAGTTCGCAAATGCGACTATCGTTAATGCGACCAATGTCTCGCAAATGTAACACCTGAGCACCAGCAAAAATCTAATCTCTCCTGAACTCTCCGAAATGCGTCCAAAATCCACCCGAGCCCTTGGGGCTCCAAACCAAACATGAATACAAGTGTAATAACATCATACGAATTCGCTCGCGTGACCAAAATACCAAAATAACACTTAGAACTATAAATCGGACACCAAAACAAATGAAATTTTCAAAGAAACTTAAGAATTTTCAATTTTACAACCGGGCATCTGAATCACGTCAAATCAATTCCGTTTTGCATCAAATTTTGCAGACAAGTTGTAAATACCGAAATGAACCTATTCTTAGTTCTGGAACCATTATCTGAACCTGATACTAATAAAGTCAACCTACGATCAAACTTAGGAATTCTTTAAACATTTAAACCTCTAGTTTTCAACAAGTCACATTAAATCAAGCTAGGGACTTCCGTATTCGGCTTCGGGTATATGCCCAAGCCCCAAATCACGATACAGACCCACCATAAATGTCAAAACACTTATCCGGGTTTGTTTGCTGAAAACATTGACCGAACTCAACTCAAATGAATTTTAAGGCATGATTTCATATTTTCACCAATTTTCTCATAAAAACCTTCCGAAACAAGGACACGGATTGTGCACACAAATCAAGGAAGGCTAAACAGTGCTGTTCAGAGGTCTCAGAGCATAAAAATGAAGGTTAAAACTGAGAATGACCGATCGGGTCTTCACAAGAATTCTCTCCTACACAGTGGATGGTTCTCTACCCGTTGGTTTTGTTTTGATCTTCACAATTCCAAAATCCCTCACATGCCTTCACAATGCACTTGTCTTTTCCATTACCCAAAACCTTTTTTTGGTGACCAAGAACACTAAATTCACACACCCCATCCATTAGAAATACCATACGATATACAACACAATAGAGGGAGAGCATATTAGGAATCCTTTGAGCTAAAAATAGTAGCTAAGACAGTAACGCGACAGCACCATCACTATCTTTCCCATTATTCATTTTGGCTTTCATCTTAATCACTTGTCCACCATTTTGTTTCCGTCATATGAGCTTCCATTGGAGCTCCACTTACCACCAAAAAAACACATCCAAAAACCAGCCGTTGAAACCACCTTCAACCGGCCACAAAGCCATCAAAAAGACGCACCAAACCACCATTAACACCATAAAAAATAGGATGTGAAATAGTCACCATAACTCAACGATCAATCACCAATGAGGCTCACCTTAAATTCGGTGACTTTCACTATCCCAGAAGACGACGGTCTATACTAATCTAAAATAATAGAAATAGGCACCCCATGCAAATAAACTATCTCCACAAATATAAATCTCTACCAACCTCTCCGTTAAATAATTATTCAAAATTGGTATAGCACATCAACAATTACCCAAATTTTGTCAAATTTCCTTAAAGTATATGGTAAGCTTACCACGAAGCCCGTAATGATATGCTCTTACTTCAGCTGTGGTATAACTATATTCTGAGTAAAATCACCTGATTTTTAATGCTCATACATGACTTGTAAGCAGTTTAACACCGTGAAACACATCCAACAATGTCTTTCTTCATCCTGCACCACCAATAATCGGGTTTCAAATCACAATACATCTTTACAACACCTGGATGAATAGAATACCGCGAATTGTGAGCCTGCTCAAGTTTGAAATCCCCTAAGCCATCAACATTGGGCATACAGAGTCGACTCTAAAGCTGCATAACACCATCATCACCTTTGACAACCTTCTTGGCACCACCTTGCTATACAGTGTCCTTAAGTACAAGTAGATAGGAATCATCACACGAGCGAGTCTAGTCCGCTCAAACAAAGACGACGGGCAACAACACTAGCAAGTACCTTGCGAGGCTCAGAAACATCAAATCTCACAAATATATTGTCCAAACTAAACATCCATAGCCACAGGACGCTCCTCAACTGGAATGTATGCCAGACTACCAATAGTCTCCTCCTTTCTACGAAAAGAATCCACTATAACATTAGTTTTCCCAGGATGATACAAGATAGTGATATCATAATTCTTAAGCAACTCAAGCCACTTATACTGCCTAAAAATAAAGTCCCTCTACTTGAAAGATGTGGAAGAAAAAGGTGATTAGTATAAATCTCACAAAACACCTTACAAGCTATATCTCAAAATATTTAATGCAAACACAATCGCCACCAACTCCAAATTATGGTAGGAGAATTTTTCTCAAAAATCTCCAGCTGCCGTGATGCATAGGCAATTACCCCACAATCCTACATAATACACTCCCAAGACCAATGGTTGAAGCATCACAACACATTATGTATAATCCTAAACCCATGGGTAACACTAACACTGGAGTTGTAGTCAATTTGGTCTTGAGCTTCTAATAGCTCTCCTCATACTCATCAGACCATCTAAAAGAAAGACCTTTATGAGCGAACATAGTCATTGAGGCTGCAATTGATGAAAATCTCTCTAAAAAGCAATGGTAGTAACCTACCAAACATAAGAAGTTATGAATCTCCGTAGTATAAGTAGGTATAGACATTTTCTAAACCACCTCAATCTTCTTAGGATCAACCTTGATAACTCTGCCGGACACCACACGATACAAGAAGACAACTAATTCAACCAAAACTCACACTTGGGGAACTTAGCATAAATCTTCCATTCCTTCAAAGTCTGAAGCACAATCCTTAAATGTTGGTCATGCTCCTCTTTAGTACGAGAGTAAATCAAGATACCATCAATGAACACCATAACAAAAGAATCCACATAAGGCTTGAATACCTAATTCATCAAATTCATGAATGTCATTAATCAAGCCAAATAATATCACCAAGAACTCACGATGACCATAATGAGTCCTAAAAATTATGTTGTGGATCCACAGTTCTAATCCTCGCTTGATGATAACTCGATCTCAATGTTAGAGAATACCTTAGCAACTTGAATTGATCAAACAAATAAAATACAAGGCACTGCTTACTTGTTCTTGATATAACCCTATTCAATTACTAATAGTCAACACACTTCCTCATAGTACCATCCTTTTTCTTGACAAATAACAATAGTGCATTCCAAGGGAAAAACACTTGGTCTAATAACCCTTTATTCAACAAATGTTGTAATTTCTCCTTTGGTTCCTTCAAGTTAGATGGAGCTATATAATATGATGAAATAGATACAAGCTGAGCATCGAGTACCAAATCAATTCCAAATTCAATATTCCTATAAGGTGGAATAATTGAATAATCTATAAAAACACATCCGTGAACTCCCTCACAACTGATACCTCTGCACTAGTATCCCAAATGAAAGTTAGATGGGCCAAAAATTACCTTATCAACCATATGTTGTGCCTTCTAGAATGAAACCACCTTATTCTTGGAGTGACTAAGTTTCCCTTGTCCATTCCAACCTAGGAAATTGCGGCATAGCCAATGTAACAATCTTAGCACAAAAAACAAATATAACATAATGCGGAGATAACTAACTATACTAATAATAACCTCCAAGCCCGCCGTATCCAATAGTAAGTGATCAACTAACATGTCATACCCATTAATAGTAAGCACACAAGAGCGATAAACCTAATCTACAATAATATAATCCCTAGTAGGCATAGACATATAAAGAAGAATATCAAGAGAACCACGAGGCATGCCTAAATATGGTGCAAAATAAGATGACACATAGGAATAAGTACAAATAGGATCAAATAATACCAAAGCATCCCCACGAAAAACTAAAACAATACCTGTGATATCTGCATTAGATTCAACTGCCTATAGCCTACAAGGAAATTCATAGCAATGAGCATGTCCATCACTTATCAGACCTCCACATCTAGAACGACCCCCCTACTAGGCTGAGTTGGAATCATAGCCTTAGTTGCCTGCTGACTGTGACTGGTACATCTTTGGTGCCTAGGATAATTCTCCCTAATGTGCCCCAAATTTCTACACTAAAAACAACCCCTAAGAGAATCTTCATGCTGCTGGGAGTATACTGTGGGTGCACTATAAGAACCATGAATTGGAGGTACATTGAAAGATGACTACCCTGTAGGAGCACCATGAGAAAACTAAAGTGTTGACTAAACTACCTTTCCATGATGGCCACTACCACAATATCCCTTGCCATCAAACAAGGCACCACTGAAACCACCTGAGCCATCTCTACCACGACCACGAACAAGGTCAATTATTTGTCCTATATATATATATATATTATTTTTTTTGGGCGCTATTTAGATCCTAATACCAAATTTAAGCCCCTCAATAAACCTCCTAAGCTTCTCGTTCATGGTAGGAATCAAGAAAACAACATAATGAGACAACATAACGAGACAACTCAACAAACGTTTCTTAATACTTATTGCCAGTCATGCCTTCTTAGCCTAAATGCTTAAACAGACCATGCAACACGTCCCTCTTCGTGAGTCATTTTAAACATCCCTAGTTATGAAATCTAAGTTGAAGTGAGAGTCAGTGACTCTCTTGTCCTGCCCTGCTCATATGTGTTGTCCTGGCCTGCTCATGTGTCTACCTTCATCTCTTAGATGGTCCCCACATTTGGAAATTAGTAAAGTCGACTCGATTAGACACAGTAAGGCCTAAATTATGTAAAAGCACATGGACACTATCTAAGAAGTCATGGGCATTTACTGCTGGATCACCATCAAAATAGGGAGGAGACAATTTTAGAACCTATCCATCATCTTCTGCTCTACAAAAGACATTGCATATCTAGCCAATGGTTGTGGAGGTTGTTCCACCCGAATAGGCTAAACTCCTAGAGCCTAAAGGATGTGACTAGCTAGGGTGTGCGCTCCCCCTCCGGCCTGAGAAGTAGCAGGAGCTATAGGATGTACTTCTGCCTGCGCCATACTCTCAAAGAAACCCACAATACAAACCATTGTCTCCTAAAGCATAGGGGTAGCAATGAAACCTATAGGAACCTTTGCTAGACATGGTTGATCATTCTGAACTGGATCATGATCCATATCTAGAGCTGTAGGTAGCACAACCACGATCAACTACGGGTTCCCATCTCTAGCAGGTGTAGCTGTTTGATTCTTGGCTTGAGCTCTAGCCCATCTTCTGCCCCTACCTCTACCTCGGGTAGTGATTGCGACCTCAGAAACTAGCTCATGCGCAATAGCTACTGAGCACGTATCCTCACCATCTATGAGAGAATGAAAGATAGAGATTCAAACATTAAGCTATCACAAGGAACACACGATCAAGAATGAAATAAAGAAATTTTCGTAAATATCATATAGCCTCTCGAAGATAGGTATAGATGTCTCCATATCGATCCACAAGCCTAAAAGACATTGCTCCTGACTCGCAGAACCTATGAACTTGGCTCTAATACCATTTCTTCACTACCCAAATTCCTAATAGAAAATAACATTAGTTGGACTATAGCCGTGAAATACTAGGGCTATGATATTCTATGTATTTCATTATTATATGTGAATAGATAGAATTCCTAAAGTGATGAGGTAATAGTGATAAAGTGATATAGTTGTCGAGATATAAAACAATTATAAAGAGATGCAGGTGAGATTTCTATTAGAACTCTACACAACCAGGTATATAAATATGCACCATGTATGTGCTATGTTCATCATCAAGAGATATACTTCAATTTCGAAGCCTTTGCTTTACATAATTCTTCGTGGTGTCAGAGGTTTGGCTCAATTAGAAAGATGATCGTGAAGTATACTTTTTTCCCACCAAGACTACTAACATAGGTCTCACCCTTTATTTATCTTCACTTTACAAACTTGTTTCTGTATGCCCAATCAAATTGAAACCTACAAACTACTTATTTGGAGAACCCAAATTCTTCTGCTTTTGCAGAGTCTAAATATCGGTAACATAATAAAAGAAAAAGCACCATATGAAACCATAGAAAATGAAAAAGGAGAAACAAATTGTAACCCCAAGTTTGCAGAATGGGAAGATCAAGATGTCCTAGTGTCACGACTAAAAACTCAACCAACAGGGGTTATGATGGCACATAACACCACTTGCTACGCATGCCAACACACAACAGAACAATACGAAAGAATAGAAATAAATGACTAATCAACAAGATAATAAGAAAAAGTAAAAGCAACTCAAAAGTGAAAAAGATAAGTTTAAAATCCATATTAACGTTCAACCCTCCCAAGATGTGGAGTCACGATTACGTGAGCTTCTAGAGTTTTCTACATACACTATTTTGAAATAAATACAACACAGTCCAAAATAAAATGGAAACAGTATAATAGAAATAAGAAAATGATACAAGGCCTGCAAACAGGATGTAGCTCTACCTCGAATCACCTGCCCGGTATCTGCTACACACCTCTCACGACTCAGTCGGTACAGATAGTCAGATCTGCACTAGAAGTACAGAAGAATTGTATGAGCATAACTGACCAGAAGTAATTATTAAGTGTCAAGCCTAACCCCGACGAGTCTATGACAAGACACCTACAATAAATCTGTGTAGTTATATATATCAAGAGTCGTAAAAAAAAACAGGTAAAGAATCAAGTATAACAGTAGGATAAAGACAATTAAAATGGATAACAAGTACACAAGTAAAGGAGTATAAAACAAAAGTTAAAGTAAAGTATCACTGAGTAAGACTCATTCGAAAGCAAATAAAGAAACCACAAAGATAGCTATGCATTTCAATTAGTAAGGTAAAGAGATAAGAAATCGACAAAATTGCACAAGATCACCCTTCCTGCTTTTACTCTCATCCTCACGTTATAATATAAAACAATTGCACGGCATCACCCTTCGTAACTTTACTCTCATCCTTCCATGATAATGTTAAAACAAATGTGGAAATACCCTTGGTGCATATCCTCAAGTTCACTCCACAATTATATCAATATGTAAATTAGACAAGGCAACACTTTTGTGCATTTAACTCTCCTCACAAGCACGACAACACCCTTCATGAATTTCACTCTTCCTCATAAAGTAATCACATACGACACATTACCACACAAGGTGGGAATCAAATTAAACATCAAAAATAGTATTTGAACACAAGCCATATGAGAATCTTTCAACAAATAGAACCAACAACTAATCAACAAGGAAATGATCTCAACACCAATATCTCAATAATATCAATCATAGGAAATAACATGAATACAAGAAATTAAAGAATTAAACAATCTATCTAAAGCATGAAGACATAATACACAAATAACATGGCACAAATAAGGCTAATTCTTCCCATATGCTTATCCCATGGCCAATGCACATACACCCATCACCTTGCAACGCATAGTTCACATAGCAAATAGACTCGATTCTACCCTATTTCCCTCATGTCAAGGTTAACCAAGGCACCCATAAAAAGGTTCAATCTTTAACATAATTGAAAATGCCAATAAAAAGTACCGGTTCCACGTGGTCGTAATCCGAAATTAAGACCAAATCTCGATTACCCATTCACCCCGTGCTAGGTTTGTGACATTTTTCGAAACCGGACATCAATTTGAGGTCTAAATCTCGATTTTACAAAATTCCAAAATTCTACCCAAAAAACCCAATATATATTTTGAAATTCCTAGATTTGAGGATAAAATGAATGAATTAGTAATGGAAATTGAACAAAACAAGTTAATATTACTAACCTATGAATTTGGGAAGAAATTGCTTTCCACAAATCGCATCTATGGAGTCTAGGGTTTAAAAATGGTGTAAAGTAAGCTAAGTCCTGAAATTCCCACATTTTACCCTGTTGCAAATATTACAAATGCAAACTCTTGTTCAATTGTAATTTCGCAATAGCGAATAGCTTCTGAGCTCTACAGTTGACGTAATTACGACCAAAACTACACATTTGCGAATGTGGTCACCAATCACAACAACGATTTAGCCTTCACATTTATAAAGCTATCCAGCCCAGCCAAGGCTATGCATTGATCGCAAATACGATGCCCTCCAGCTAGCAAATGTGACCATTGCTTTGCAAAAGCGAAGCTCTCAGTTCCCATTGTCCCTTTGCAAATGTGAGCCTCACTTCACAAAAGCGAATCTCGCATTTGCGAAGAGGTCTTCGCATTTGCGAGACTAGTAGACCAACTACACCAGATTTTTTTTAGATGTTCCAAAACCATACAAAACACATCTGATACTCACTCAGCCCCCACCCCCCGGCTCAAATCCGGACATTCACACAAGTGTAATAACATAATACAAACCCGCTAGCTAGCTGAAATCATCAAAATAACATCACAATTCAAGAATTGATCTTTAATACTCATGATTTTAAAGTTCAAAACTCATTTCACAACTTTTCACATAACGCGCCGAAATATCCTTGGGTCACCGGGACCCCAACCAAACATGCGTACAAGATCATACGAACCTACCGGAATCGACAAAATATTGATACGAGGTATTTTAACAAAAAGTATGACCGTGGTTAACTCTAACCATATTTAAAGTAAAAAATCATATTTTCTTTAAAATTTCATGTATAAGATTTATGAAAATCGACACAGACTATGCATGCAACTCACAAATCATCAAATTGAGCTATGAAAAGTCTGGAAACACAGAAAAGGAAGCTAGTACTAAAAATGACCTATGGGGTCGTCACATTTTCCAACTTTAAACGAAACGTTCGCCCTCGAATAGACATTGAAATGTACCTGTACTGGATAAAAGATGCCGGTATCTACTGCTCATATTAGACGTGGACTCCTAATTAGGTCCTTAATCGGCGGTCCAACACACTTTCACAAAAGGAATATCTTTAGATCTCAAGTTCGGAACCTGCCAGTCTAGAATAGCCATAGGTTCTTCCTCATAGGTCAAATTATCGTTATGTTGCACTGTGCTAAACTCTAATACATGTGACCTATCTTCATAGTACTTCCGAAGCATGGGGGCATGAAATATCGGATGTACCAATACTATGCTTGGACACAATGAAAAAGTCTATAAGCAACCTCCCCAACTCTCTCAAAGACCTCAAATGGGCTAATAACGTTCAGCCCTCCCAAGATGTGGAGTCCCAATTACGTGAGCTTCTAGAGTTTTCTACATACACTACTTTGAAAGAAATACAACACAGTCCGAAATAAAATGGAAACAGTACAATAGAAATAAGAAATGATACAAGGCCTGCAAATGGGATGTCGCTCTACCTCGAATCACCTGCCCGGTATCTGCTAAACACCTCTCATGACTAAGTTGGTACCGATAGTCAGATCTGCAGAAGAAGTGTAGAAGTGTTGTATGAGTATAATCGACCCAAAGTAATAATTAAGTGCCAAGCCTAACTCCGACAAGGCTATGAGAAGACACCTAAAATAAATCTATCCAGTTATATATATTAAGAAGTCGTAAAATAACAGGTAAAGAATCAAGTATAACAGTAGGATAAAGACAAATAAAATGGATAACAAGTACACAAGTAAAGGGGCATAAAATGAAAACATAAAGTAAAGTATCACTGAGTAAGACTCATTCAAAAGCAAATAACGAAACCACAAAGACAACTACATATTTCAAATATAAAGGTAAAGAGATAAAAAATCGACGAAATTGAACGACATCACCCTTGCTGCTCTTACTCTCATCCTAACATTATAATATAAAATAATTACACGGCATCACCCTTCGTAACTTTACTCTCATCCTTCCATGATAATGTAAAAACAAATACGGAAACACCCTTCGTGCATATCCTCACGTTCACTCAACAATAAATATCAATATATAAATTAGGCAAGGCAACACCATTCGTGCATTTAACTCTCTTCACAAGAACGGCAACACCCTTCATTAATTTCACTCTTCCTCCCCAAGTAATCCCATACAACAAATTACCACGCAAGGTGGGAGTCAAATTTAACATCAAAAATAGTATTTGAACACAACTAGCCATATGAGAATCTTACAACAAATAGCACCAACAACTAATCAACAAGGAAATGATCTCAACACCAATATCTCAATAATATCAATCATAGAAAATACATGAACACGAGAAATTAAAGAATTAAACAATCTATCTAAACTTTGAAGACATAATACACAAATAACATGGCACAAATAAGGTAATTCTACCCATATGCTTATCCCATGGCCCACGCAGATACACCTATCACCTTGCAACACATAGTTCACATAGCAAATAGACTCGATTATGCCCTATTTCCCTCATATCAAGGTTAACCAAGGCACCCACCTCTTTTTCGAACACAATCAACAATTCAACATAGCCTTTCCTTTAGAACAAGCCTCCAAACCTATTGAATCTAGTCAAATATTGTTAAAAAAGTAAAAACAAGATTTAGAAACTACCCTCGAATGAAAAAGGTTCAATCTTTAACATAATTGAAAAAGTCAACAAAAATTACTTAGGTCCACGTCGTCGAAATCCAAAATTAAGACAAAAACTCGATTACCCATTGACCCCTGAGCCGGATTTGTGACGTTTTTCGAAATCCGACCTCAATTTGAGGTCTAAATCTCGATTTTACAAAATCCCAAAATTCTTCCAAAACACCCAATGTATTTTGAAATTCCTTGATTTGAGGACAAAATGAAAGAATAAGTAATGGAAATTGAAAAAAACAAGTTAATATTAATAACCTATGAATTTGGGAAGAAACTGCTCTCCACGAACCGCATCTATAGAGTCTAGGGTTTAAAAATGGTGTAAAATAATCTAAGTCCCGAAATTCTCACATTTTACCCAGTTGCAAATATTACAAATGCGAACTTCTGTTCAATTGTGATGTTCGCAAATTGAATAGCTTCCGAGCTCTACAGTTGTCGCAATTACGACCAAAACTACACATTTGCAATGTGGTCACCTATCGCAAGAAAGATTCAGCCTTCACATTTATAAAGCTATCCAGCCAGCCAATGCTATGCATTGATCGCAAATGCGATGCCCTCCAGCTCGCAGATGTGACCGCTGCTTTGCAAAAGCAAAGCTCTCAGTTCCCATTGCCCCTTTGCAAATGTGAGCCTCACTTCACAAAAGCGAATCTCGCATTTGCGAAGAGGTCTTCGCATTTGCGAGACTTGTAGACCAACTACACCAGATTTTCTTCAGGTTTTCCAAAACCATCCAAAACATATCCGAAACTCATTCAGCCCCCACCCCCGGGTCAAATCCGGACATTCACACAAGTGTAATAACATAATACAAACTCGCTAGCCAGCTCAAATCATCAAAATAACAAAACAATTCAAGAATCGATCTTTAAAACTCAAGATTATAAAGTTCAAAACTCATTTTAAAACTTTTCACATAACGCACCGAAACATCCTTAGGTCACCCGGGACCACAACCAAACATGCGTACAAGATCATACGAACCTACCAAAATCGTTAAAATGTCAATACGAGGTAGTTTACTATAAAGGTTGACCGTGGTTACCTCTAACCATATTTAATGTCAAAAATCACATTTTCTTTAAAATTTCACGTAAAAGATTTCTGAAAATTGACACGGACTATGCATGCAACTCAGGAATTGGATGTCATCACCAGAATAAGTGTGCTGACTTAATATATCAGCCCATAATAACCCAAAAAACATTATACTTCCTCAAAGTCTGTGGTATGCGTACCCCAAAGTCCATAGTGATGCATTCCCATTTCCACTCTAGTATTACCAATTTTTGAGTCAGCCTACAGGACTTTTGATGTTCATACTTCACCTGTTTACAATTCAGGCACCGAGAGACATGTCCAAAAATATCTTTCTTCATATTTCGGCATCGGTAGTGCTTCTTCAAGTCACGATACATATTGGTGACACATGGGTGAATGAAATATCATGAACTATGAGCCTCCTCAAGGATCAACTCTCTTAACCCATCAACATTCGGAACACAAATCCGGCCATGAAGCCGCATTATACCATCATTTCGAAATAGTGCCTTCTTAGAACCACCCCGTTACACCATGTCTTTCAACTCCAACTAGTGATGATCATCAAACGGGCGAGCCTTGATGCTTTCCAACAATGATGACTGTGCCACAACATAAGCAAGAACCCTGCTGGGCTCTGAAATATCCAACCTCACAAATCAGTTGTCCAAAGCCTGAACATCCATGGCAAATGGGCTCTCCGATGGCGGTAAAAATTAAAAACTACCCATGCTTTTCGCCTTCCTACTAGAGGCATCGGCCACCACATTGCACTTCCCCGGATAATATAATATGGTGATGTCATATTCCTTTAGTAACTCTAACCACCTTCGTCACCTCAAATTAAGGTCCTTCTGCTTGAATAGATGCTGGAGACTCTGATGGTCGGTATATACCTCACATGGAATGCCGTATAAATTGTGCCTCTAAATCTTGAGCGCATAAACATTGACTACAAGATCCAAATCATGCACAGGGTAGTTTTTCTAATGGACTTTTAGGTGACGAGATATGCAGGCAATCACGCTACCATCCTGCGTCAATACCTTTCACAATCCAATTCCCACAATAGGACATCATGGCACCCAAAGTCTCTCTTAGGCAAGCCAACGGTGAACTATCAATTCAATTATTCATTTTATTGTTTTTGAAATCATACGTATTATTATGTAAAGAATTCAATGCCTTTAAAAATCAAGAATACTAAAAATATTAGTAAGATATAAAATAAAGGATTACAATATCAAGCTGAACCATAAAAAACCCCTAGAGTGTCCTAAAATCCGGTGTCACAAGTGCATGAGCATAATCAATAAGAAGCCTCTGACGGCTGCGGTGCATATCATAGAATACAACTCACCGTAAAGTCCCCTCAGTAACTGCGCCTACGTGCAAAGATGACCATCAAAGGAACCTATCAGTTCCTACACATTTAGTGCAGAAATGTAGTATGAGTACGTAAATCAACGTGTACCCAGTAAGTATGTATCCCAACCCCAAAGAAGTAGTGACAAGGAGTCGACATTGACACTTACTAGTGGTCCAATAAATAAGAAGCAGGAACAATAAGCATGCATGAAGTTCAATGGGATCAATAGAATAAGAAACAATAATCACCATGAGCCTTTCACAAAATATCAATTTAAAATTTCCACGTAGCACATGCCATCTCAACAAATAAGAATTTTCAAATAAATATCCAATTTCCGGTCACAAGGGAATATCATGTAATTTCCAAGTTTGCAATCAAGAGGGTAATCTCATGGGTATTCGGACTCCTAGCAGTATTAGGCACGATTTATGCCGAGGTCGTTCGGCCTGATACATATAGTCGTGTACATACACTGCTGAGGTCATACTGCCCAATCCATGGATGCACGAAGGGTGTTGCCCGATCCCCAGGAAGAAAAGAACTTATCGATTTACGGGCTATGTGTTTGCGATATAAAAACAAGAACGTCAAGTAATCATGACTTTTACTAATGTTCGAATATCTTGCAAACAAACAAAGGGAATGAGGTTCGATCTAACATGATCTCTAATAACATTTCATTTATAAGTCTTAGATAATATAAATAACAAGTTGAATCCAGATAATACAAATGTTGCATGATAAAGTCCTAAGTCTACCTGGACATAAACATGATATTAGCTACATACGGACTCTCGTCACCTCGTGTGTATGTAGCCCCCATAACAGGTAGCACATAACCAATTCATCACCTAGGGGATAGCTTCCCCCTCACAGAGTTAGACAGGAGACTTACCTTGTTTCGAAGATCCACAATGGATTCAAATGCCCCTCCAACACCACAACCAATGCCCATCGATCCGAAACTTGTCAAAGAACGTGCAAATCAATCAAAACATACTCCGATGCTTATAATTTAACAATTTATAGAAATTCCCAACTCCCCTTGAAAAGTCAACAAAGTCATCCGTCCGACCCACTTGCCAGGATTCCGAACTTTTTTGAAAATAAACATTACCCATAATGTGACGAACCCAAATATATCTTTTATTCTTAGTTCCATGTCCAATTTCGTGGTCAAAATCTAAAAATGCCAATACTAGGTCTTCTACAAAAAATGCAACATTTTCCACATAAATTCGTGAATTAACAAGCCTAAATTAGTGTATTTAACTCACAACGTGTAGAAATCATTTACCTCATGATTGATGATGAAAATGGCGCCCCAAAATCGCTCCAAAGTCGGCTCACATGGATGATATGAAGTGAAATTGAGCCAAACCCCCGATTTAAAACAACACTGCCCGGCCCGACCTTCTTGGCGAACGTGGGCTTAGCCTCGCTTTCGCGAAGAACATCCAGCTCCAGCCCCAAAACTCCTCTTCATGGACGCGAGACAGTGGTTGCGACCGCGGTGCTTCACCAGGCCATCTCTTCGTGGAAGCTACCACTCCACCGTGAATGCGAAAGCCAAGATTCCAAGCCCAGCCTTTTCTCCTATGCGAATGGCGGTAAACAAAAATCCTCATGCTCAAATCCTTCTTCCAACTCACCTGAAGCCCGCAGGACATCATCCAAATAGAACCAGCAACAGCAGCAGCAAACACAGGGAAAAATGATCTGAAAACACCCCGAAACTTACTCGAGGCCCCTGGACCCTGTCCAACCACACCAACAAGTCCCAATACATGAGACGAATGTATACATGACACGAATGTATCCAAAGGCTCGAAACGCCACGAATAGCATCAAAAGTACGAACCTTTTCAAGGCTCGGAACCTTGAACGGACATCGGTAACATCAAAGTCCATTTCAAATCAAACTTAAGTAATTCTTAAACTTTCAAAATGCCAACTTCCCATATTAAGCACTGAAATGCTCACAGACCACCTGATACTTAATTCGAACATATGCCCAAGTCTGAAATCATCATACGAACCTACTGGAACCTTCAAATCCGAATTCCAAGGTCGTTTTCTCAAAATTCAAACCTTGGTCAACTCTTCCATCTTAAAGCTTCCGAATTGAGGATTTTCCTTCTAAATCAACTCCGAAGTTACCGAAATTCAATTCGACTACGCATACAAGTCACAAAACATGAAGTGAAGCTATTCTAGGACTTAAACCGCCAAACGACGCTAGAGCTTAAAACGACCGTTCGAGTCATTACATTCTCCCCCACTTAAACATACGTTCGTGCTCGAACGTGCCAAGAACTGCACTGGAGTTGCGCAAAATCGTTGTTTAACACCTCATGCACTTGCCTGTGCCACCACAAACCATGTGGGCACACTCGCTCGAGCACGACTGAAGATCCTTCCTGTTAGCTTAGCCCACAAGCCCTAGAGCCAAAGTCCAACATCCGAAATTCTCCATGAGACCTGATTCTAACATACGAACACCGTATCAATCTCAACCCGCTGTACCAAATATGATTATGCACCCATGCTGAATCCATAGCATACACCGCATAATTCGTATCCCCATAATACAATCTTCAAACTGTAGAAGCTGCAAATCTACTAACCCGCTTTCCGTAGTATACCTCATAAAGTGCATAAGTCCCGATCCAAACCTCGTGATACTGTAACGGTGAAAACGACCAATAGAAGCTCATAACCACCTGCCAAATTGATAAATCATGGAGTCTCTCCGCTTGACAAGAACAATTACCTCATTATGAAGTAAAAAGTGACATTTTGTCTTTAATATACCTTCCATAAATCCGATCGCACTAATCTCAGGTCTAAATACCTCGTCTCACCTTGTACAAGCTGCTCTGGCAATATGCCACCTCAAACATCGTCAAAATCTCATATGACGCCATCAATGCGCCAACAAGCTGCAACTTGAATATGAACCATAAGGAAGAACGATCTCTAGCAAAGAACCACCATCCTGCGTAATGAATGAAACAGCCGAACAGATGCTATGAACCTATCTCAGAGATGAGAAACGAGGAACACAAAATAAGTATAAAGAACCGTGCTCAACATCTCACTAATACGTGTAACCCAATCCAAACATGACATCATTGCGGCGTGCAACCCGTTCCAAACATCACATCGTTGCGGCGTGCAACCCGATCCAAACATTATACTCGTGGCGGCGTGCCACCCGGTCCACATATAATGATCAATAAGGAAATACCCGTCAAGCCACAATGCTCAAACCAACAAAATACCCGAATATTGAGCACAAGCACCCTAGCGCATAAACACAACCCGGTGGAGACAGATAGTGCCATGCGCTACAAAACTCGAGCAGAACTGATGTCCTATACAAACTTGCATCTTGACAACCATCTTGCTCATATATATACACCATAAGCTACACGGGATCACAACACATGTGCAAATAATCAAGTCGCCTGACAATGCACATGGAATAATAAAATACTACATAGAATAGCTGACGACGGGAATAACATCCAACGCCCGAAGATTCATCCATAAGCTTTGCTATGCTGAATGAACACATCCGACCAGATGTACATCACAAAATTCACATTAGATCTACCAACAGACTCCAAGACGATTCCGACCATCCCCAAATATATCTATAACCATCCAAGGATCCATAATGACCTTTCCATGACACATACGGTCAATTCTCAAATCGAGAACAACTTCCACATTCCACAACAAAAGGAATAGAGCGCCTCTCGGTCATAACCTCTCCCGTTGGCGACAATACCAAAATCTCCATTCCTGATTTCGACCTCTAACAATTAAACGACTAACACATCACTCTTATACGATCTTCCCGCAGGACATACTCCCACAAAATTCCATACCAGGTAGTAAAATCTGAACACCAATGGCTACCGACCGTGCTATCTCTATAGCACTAGTCAAATATCCGCATTTCAATACCCAACACTTCTACCACAAAACAGACCATCTCTAAATATCTGAACTCCTCCCCTCGCTCCTCCGAGCTCGTGATATTCTTATCAACACCGAACCGCAACCTTGATCCTTAACTTCTAATTTCTACACCGCTCACTACACCTATCATGTCGCTACACGAGAGTTCAAGAATTCCATAATAACCCACGAACCACAAATATAATAAACACCTCATTGGCTAGAACCCCTTTCACTCAACTCATTTCAGAAGAAACAATTGCAACTGAATTCCCATAATAGCATAAAATGCAAACCTCAAGGCAGAGTCTAAACCGCCATAAATCTTTCGGGATCCATTTACACATAGCAACACCATTAGAATCAAATACCTATAAATAAATCAAATTATGGTGGTTGTCAAGCCTGCACAGCCACGAATCACCTGTATAACTCAACACACTGAAGGAACCAATCATTTACATAGTCATGGTAATTCAAACAACTACTAACTGACTCGACTCAACCTTTTCCACTTTACTTTCGACTTGCCTTTGGAATACTAGTCCTAGTCCAACACATAACGGACCTCCAACACACTCGTCCCGAGTGACACAAATCACGAGACCACATTGTCTCGATACCCATAAGCCATCTCATACCCTCCCCATGCACTCAATAGTATCTCCAGCTGATGCACTCATTCTGATAGATCATCTACAAATCAAAAGTTGTTTCTTTTCTTCTCTCTAACATCGCACCGGAAACCCTTAGTGCTAACATAGAAATACTTCAAGCCCCTTTCGGAATCCACTGCAAAAAACTCAATCCTTAACCATACAACGGGCCTAAAGTCCTTAGACATCGCACTAAATTCTTGAACCCACTAGAACCATTTTCGAGAGTCACCCAGCCTGACATGGTCCCGAATATAACCAAACTCTAGTGCTCTGTTAGCACATGAACATTCTTGAAGAAGCAACCAGATGAATTCTTTTTCTTGTACATCACATCACAAGAGGCATAAACTCCGAGTCATACAAAAATCTACACATGGATCAATAAGGCAAAAGCTAGCACACATTCATCATGTCCTTTGCGCAAATGACCCTTGACGTTTTCTTTCCTTAGTTACAACTAATCCACCAATGTACCGATAACCCGTTACAGCCAAGGCACACAACCAGGTGATCCAATTGTAAACGGTGGGCTTCCCCATTTAGCTTCAATCCACAATTACATAAATCCATAATTCAAAATGACTCCTCTTCCTCGGTTACCATGATTTCGCACTGTCACTCCGCCAAATTCCTCGCAGTCTCTTGTTAAAATTGCATAACAAAACTCAAATTATCATCTCCAAACACACACTCAACCTCCTGACTGCCACACCATCTTATTCAAAGCGATCCCAGCTCAATTCACAGTATATACCTCCCGCTGGGTAGAAAGTAAAAATCTTCGTTGAAAATTCGTCAACAATCACGCAACTGCTAGCCTGCGCACAGGAGATAGCCCACCTGTGTGATTCCATATCGACATCTTCCAATGGCATTGCCCTAGTTACAATTACCACGAAATCTTTCCTAAGCCCATGCTCGACCACCAGCTGTAAGAGCCCATTCATTCCCTATTAGCATCAGCTGAAGGTCCAACTATACGTTCCAAAACTCAAAGTCATGTAGCTTCCCAAAACGATAATCAAGCTTTCACACCCTTCTCCATTTCAAGCAACTACTTTCTTTCATATTCAAACTCCCTCAGTACAATAGCCACCATCCCAATTGAAATTTATAGACTTAGTTGTCGTCCACCATGATCCCCAAATCGCTCTAAACATTCTCAAAGCATGTGGTTATTATACCATAGAATCCATGTGCTACGCTAACTTTTCCACTCTGAGTTAACCATCATCCGAAGGGAACTTCTCGACCTCTAGCAATTCAAGCTCTGGGACACACCTCCACCATGTCCTTGCTCGTCATACGCTGCACAAATACCGCCTCCAATCATAATCCATCTCTTTAGCACCCGAACTAATAAATTGCTACCAATTCTATGCCTCCATAAAGATCATCTCCCTCGAGCCATCAATATTAGAAACACAGATTCGACTCTGAAGTAGCCATACACCGCCATCTCTGATAACCGCTATTTAAGCACCATTACACAACATCCTATCTAGAAGACAAATTAGAGGAGGCCATAACACCGATAAGCCTTAATGCATTCCCACAGAGACGACGATGCTTCATCACAAATGAGAATTCCACCATGTCCGAGAATATCAAGTCTCGCTACACCATCAACCGAAGCCTGAACATCCATAGTTCAATTGCCTTTCCTCCGCTGGAATTAAATGCTGAACCTCTAAACCATGAACTGAGTAATCCTCCTTTTGAGCCATTCACTGTCACGATACATACATAAGAACTCTACAATTAACACCAATACTGTGTGATAACAACACATGAACATCATAATACATTGTGCATAGCCTCGAAACTATAGGAAACACTAGCACTAGGCTGAAACGACTGAACACCCTTTCACAAGACGACAATAATAGCTTGCGCAAATACACATGGTGAAACATACTGCACCACATTTGCAACACCACTATCACTCCTCGATGCCCAATTGATAACAAAAGCTCATCATTGTATAAGAATAAGTAGGAAGGAAGTGAACGCATAAGCTTCAACGGAATCAAATCGCACAATGAGGAATCATGAAGGGATGTGCTCCTAATAGCGTTGTAGCCTCTCGAAGATAAGTAAAGATGTCTTCGTACAGAACTGCAGGACTTTACTAGACTTACTCATGACTCGTCAGACCCCAGTAAACCTAGAGCTCTGATACTAAGCTGTCACAACCCAATTCCCGATGTAGGTCATGATGTCGTCCAATGTTTTAGGCAAGCCAAGGGCGAATTCATTTTATTATTTTTGAAATCATAAGCCTTATTAAGTAAATAATTCAATGCATTTAATACCATGAATACTTAAAATATTAGTAAGATATAAAATAAAAGATTACAATATCAAGTCGAACCATAAACAACCACTATAGTATCCCAAAAGCCGGTGTCACAAAGGCTTGAGCATTTACTAAGGTGTACAATAATAATACAATATCTGTCTGGAATATAAAATAGACATGATAAAGTAATTAATCGTGAAGGAGATTCTGAGGGTTGCAGTGCGTATCATAAAATACAGCTTACCATAAAGTCCCCTCGGCAGATGTGCCTACGCGCCAAAAGATGACCATCAAAGAAACCTGCCAGATCCCGCACATTTAGTGCAAAAGTGTAGTATGAGCGTGTAAATCAACGTGCACCCAGTAAGTATCCAGCCTAACCCCAGGGAAATAGTGACGAGGAGTCGACATTGACACTTACTAGTGGTCCAATAAATAAGAAATATGAACTATAAGCATGCATGAAGTACAACAAGATCAATAGAATAAGAAATAGTAATCTACATGAGCCTTTAACTTCCAAGTCCACAATAAAGAGGGTAATCTCGCGGGTATTCAGACTCCTAGCAATTTTATGCACAAATTATGTCGAGGTCGTTCGACCTAATCCATATAGTCGTGTACATACACTACTGAGGTTGTACAACTCGATCCATGGTTGCATCGCATATATATATATATATATATATATACTACCGATGCGTTTGTCACTATCCCCAGGAAGGGAAGAAACTTATGGAATTACGTGCTACATGTTTGCAATATAAAAACGAGAATGTAAATTAATCATGACTTTTACCAATTTTCGAATAAAATCTTGCCAACAAATCAAGGTTATGATATTTGATCTAACATGATCTCTAATCACATTTCATTTATAAATCTTAGATAATTTAACTAACAAGTTCATATCAGATAATTCAAATGTTTCACGATAAAGTCCTAAGTTTACCACAACATAAACTTGCTATTAGCTATGTACGTGTAACGCCTCGTAAAATTTTGCCAAGGGATTCTAGTTCTATGGTGCCGAGGTCGGGTAATAAGTACGGACTTTTTGGGTTGAATAATGCAATGGGGAGTTGATGGAAATTTTAGGCAGAAGAAGGCAATTATGCGGTATGTTTTGTGACCGCATAACCGTTTTGTGGGCCGAATAATCATCGCAGAGTTGAGTAGGGAGTTTGTTTAGTTTTGAAGCTCCTTTTGCAGTTCATTATGCGGTGGCATAATTGTTTCGCGATCCGCAATTTTCGTCGTAGTTTTGGCTTAAAGAATTTTGTTGGGTCATTTTGCGGTCCATTTTGCGGCCGCACAAGTGGTATGCGGACCCCAAACGTGGCGCAAACCTGTCCAGACCTTTGCAGTTTTTGCATATCTGTTATGCGGTCCATTATGCGGACCGCATATCTGTTATGTGGTCCATTCTGCGACCGCTGACCTGAGTTCGGAGGGTCCATTTTCCTATTCTTATAACCCGACCCCATTTTTATAAATAGCCTTTAGGGCTTATTTTGGGGCGATTATCTGATGTTTTTAGAGAGAGGTAAAAGTATTTTAGAGAGAGAAGGAGAAAACCTAACACTCTAATCATCCAATCTTGCACCAACCTTCAAGAATTAAGGAAACCAATTACTAGACTATCATCTATCCGGGTAAGTCCTACTCCCATGCTTTCATGCAAGAGATTATGAGTTCTAGTATACTGTGGGGGGTTGGAAATGGGCCATGCATGTGACAGTAGGTTGTTATATATAGGATTAATGAACCATTTTGGTTAGTTTCTAATTGAAATTGGTTGAGGGTTGAAGGGATTATCATTGTAGAGATTTGTAGTCTATTTTGCATACTAGGTGTTTGACAAAATTAGTAAGAGAGTCACACCATGTGAATCTTTCTATTTATTATCCGATTTTTGCTATCTTCCTATAGGGTGTTATTGCTAGAAATGTTGGGACTTTGTAGTAACTTATGGAAAGCTCAAACAAGGTATGTTGACTAAATCCTCTTTTAGAATTGAACCCCACAAAGGCCTTGTAAGTCCCGTGCTGCTCATTATAAATTGATTATTTCGAATAAGGCTTGTGTCAAAAGATATATGCGTTCAAATTGTATTCCAAACGTTCTTCTTTCTTGAGTTACTATTTGAGAGGGTGATTAAACATGGGCTGTGTGTTAATATGTTATGATTTGAAGCGTGATTCTAATGAAAACTAGCATGTTGAATTGTGTAAGAAATCACATGTTTTTAAGACCCTTAATTTAGTTAGCTGCTCAAACGTGTATCTAAAGTCTTGAATTAAGATTCCTTGTTGTTGATAATCTATAAGGATGCTTGATAGTGAAACAAGGGGGTTGGAGATGGAAAGTGTGGCCACCGTGCCAATAATGAGAGTTATACTTGTAGCCAAACGTGGTTGTTTTAACTAACGCTATGCTTTATAAGTGTTTCCAATGTGTCTTTAGCTCTTGTATATATTAATGAGTTGTAATTGTGTATTTCCCTTTTTGGGAAAAGTATTTCAAGATTAAATGATGTGTTACTCATTTATGCTTTTAACTTATGCTTCGATTGCCAACCATTTTACTCCATTTCTTGGAAAGAAAATCATTGTTTTTAAAGTCTTCGTTGGAAGTAAACCTAATGTGGTGATTTATGAAATATTCTATTTGTGGATATTTATGATGATGATCCTTGAATGTAAAGAAATGAAAGTGTGGAATATAAGATACGGCCACCGTGCCTTGGGATAAGGAATCATAAGTATAGCCAATAAAGCCAAGAAAATAGCGATGTTGTGAATGGTTGAAAGTACTAATGAAGATATTTATAGTGTGAAAGATAATGAGGTGAATATAAATATATTTGTGCTTTTGTTTCCCTTGTATGCAAATCCAAAATTATTTTGGGAGTATCATTAGCAAACCGAGGAAGAGTGGGTCCTAAGGCCCATACTAGAAACTACAAGTGTCGGTGTAGGGACAGATCGGGGTTATTCCCCTTAATTGAGATGATGTTGACATTAGCTGTGAATAGGAAAGTCAACCAGCTTGGCATATGTGGGAAGGCGGCCTAGATGATCAGGTGGAGATAGGACTCCATGTTGCGCACATGGTGGTACTACTCTTGGTAACACCTTTTTTTCGCACCACATGTCAAACCACATTGTACGTGGGGAGATGGCCTAGCCGTGATCGGTCTCCGTGCTAAAAACACGATGGTATATCGGTGCTAACGATCTCCCAACCAAAAATATATATTATTTTCGTATTTTGAAAATTGGCATGTTTTAACTGGACATTTGGATATTGTTGATTGTGACTTGCTGTTTATATGGTCTTCCCTTTCTTATATTGGCATTCTACTTTGAAAGTGGACATTCAACTTTACATACTAGTACTATTCCATTGTACTAACGTCATCTTCACTAGATGTAGGTGGTTCGTCAGCAGATGGTTTTGACCCTTGTTGGGAGTTACTCTCTATTCAGCCGATTTTTGTAAGCCCTACTCTGTTCCGGGCTTAATGTCATTTGATGTTATACGTTACACTTTGAGGTATAGCCGGGACCTTGTCTCTGGCACATCCACACTACTCTTCTGTTGTACTTAGAGGCTCTGTAGACAGGTTGTGGGTGTTGTTTGATATTGGGAATTTAACTGATAAGTGTTGGTATTTGGGCAAACATGTTTTTCCTCGTATCTATAAACTGGTAATATTTTGGAAATCAAAAAATGAATATCCTTTAGTAATGGAATGGATTGTGGAACACTTGAATATTCTCATGTCTATCACTTGCACTGGTTCTTATATTGTTAGTGGGCAAGGTAGTGTAGAAGGCATCATCGGGCTTGCTTAATCGGGGTATCTCGATTGAGCGTCGGTCGCGCTCCCGGAGGTCGGTCCGTGACGAACTTGGTATCTGTCACGACCCAAGCCGGAGGGCCGCGACTGGCACCGGACCCTACTCAACGGGCACCGGCGTACCCTTCATCTAACTTTCCTTATTATCTATAAGGATTTTCATATGCATCTAATCTCAAACAATAATTATAATGAACTGAGACATCATACCGTGAGACGAACATACTTATATACATAATATGGCCAACAAGGCTGCAATGCAAAACCATACAACAAAACACACACGTTTGCCGACAAGGCAATTCAACTGTACATAAATTAACCCATTGCTTGTCTATACATAAATTGACACTTGTCTATGAGCCTTTACAAAAACGTACATAATGCAACTTATGTCGGAACAGGGCCCGACATGCCCATAATGCCTACAACAAAATGCATACCAAGACTGTGGCAAGTCCGAAGGATGGATCTCGCCAATATCTGCTGAACTGGGTAGTCTACTGTGGTGGGGGAGCTTCGCCTATCTGCCCGCTCGGACCTGCAGCACGACATGCAGCGTCCACAATAAAGGACGTCAGTACGAATAATGTACTGAGTAGGTAAGACAGGGAACATAATGTAAGAACAATATTAAGCATCAGGATAAGAGACATACAACTTGTACCATCTGAATGCCTCTGAGGGCGACTAACCATATCATGCCTGACATGTATATGCATATACATATATATATATATCCTTTTGAAAAGTCATCATATACATATATACGCCTCTGTGGGCCTCATCATCATCTTATACATATGCCTCTGTGGGCCTCCTCATCATCATACCCAACTGATCAGTGGTTGCACAATAGGTGCCTGCCCGGCCGACTATAGCGCGGCACAGTAAAGTAAAATAGTTGTCGCCTATAGCGCGACTAAATACAGTAAAACAGATATTTGCACAATAGGTGCCTGCCCGGCCGACTATAGCGCGGTGTGGTAAAGTAAAATAGATAATGCATGCTAGACTTATAAGAGTCATACTACTATGGTGAAATAATAACATATAAATCCTCCCATAAGAGGGGAAACAATATACGTACTGCTACCTTCTAAGAGTAGAGTATCTTTGGGGTTCGTTCATTGCATTGTGTACTGTCAGAGTCGTGCAAAAGAAGGAAAAGGATAGTCTCACATACCTTGCAATACTTTCCAATCTCAAGCTATGAAACTTCCACGACTTCTTAGTCTACAATAAGAGAAATGACACTACTGTTATCGTTTAAGCGTCGTAACTATTATGTATCGACTGTAACCTATTTTGCAATAAAACGGACAGCACCTCCCCTATATATATGACTTCACACAACTCAAAACAGTCACCAAACAGCCAAACAACATCAATAAGAATCATATTGAGCCTCCCAAAACAGTCCACGCACAAACCAATCACTTTATACATACAATGGCCACTATAGTCGTGTCAAACGATCCGGAAATGTTATGAACAACTATCAGGCCACAACCCTAAATATATATGGTGTTTCTCCACACCCTTCCTCATCCAAAACTCCACAAATCAGTATTATAACACGCAGTTTTACAGCAACACAAAACGTTCACAAAACAGTCCGCTACAAGTGAATAACTCGAACTCACGGCTTCCGATCACCGTCCCGTGAGTTCTTACACACATAGAATGACTTACCAAGACTTAACAGTAGAAAAAATGTATTAAATTGAGCAGTAAACTCACCTTGCTTGTTAGATAACTCAGCCCTTGCTTTGGTTCCTCAAACTCTAGGGTTTACCTTCAACTAGAACTTGAAAGAGGGGAAAATCGATTAGGGTTTGTGTGGGATTATTTTGGGGAGGGGTTGCAGGGGTTCTTTTCGGTTTTGAAGCTGTGAAATAATAGTGAATTAAATGGCTTTAGAAGCTTTTAAAAGCCCTCTCTTGACCGACTTGGGGCTTTTAATTTTATCCCTTAATTTTTGGCAAGTAGGTGATGCACCTACTTGTCACCTACCAGCCTGCGCAGTTCCGCGGAAATACAATTAACTGAACACTTCGAGATCGTATTGAAAAACGGTTTGATGCGTTGGAAACTAGACTCATAGGTCTTTAATTTGGTAGGTAGATCACCCCGTAATTCATTGTAAATTGGGAAAAAAGCGCAGAAACATTTGACCTAACGTTTAAGTAAAATTGTGAACCTAAGTTAGGACAACTTTTATCGACTTTTGTTTCATAACTCTTTTGACTTCAAGACTTATGAAACGGATATTATATCATTCAAATACCTTAAAACATGACCTCTTGGTGATGTTAACCACCTCTCGATTTTCCCGAAAAATACGAGTTACAACATCCTTAACTCGTTTATCTTCTAATACTTGTTAACCACCCTTATACACCCTTGTACTATTTAAGACCAATAGGACTAAACTCTTACTTTCTCAAGGGTAAGTCTCTTCTCGGACCTATGTAGACTGTCTTACGGTGTAATCTAACACGTACAAATATGGGTTATAACTTGGTATCAGAGCAGCTTTGTCCTACGGGTTGTCTATGAGCCGTGTCTAGTAGAGTCTTGGTTATGGATATGTAGCGCGCAACATTTATAATCAGGAGACTGCATGACATTTAGGGTTGTTACTTTTTCCTGAATCTAGATCGTGCGTAGAGCTGAGTCGTAAGTATTCGTTGCTAATATTAACCATGTTCTTTTCAGCGATGCCAACGACTAGGAAGCAAGAGATTAGTAGGCGCCTTGATTTAGCTGCGGGAGATGGTACCAGTCAGTTGCCTCCCGCCGGAGCAGGCCATAGTGAGCCTCAGAGCGAGATGTCGTCGCAGACCTCATCTACTCCTTCTCCACCAGAGGATATAAGAAGGCATCCAGCATCTCCAGTTCCTCCATCCGGTACTACAGACCAGGATATGCGGAGTGCAGTACAATTGCTAACTAGCTTGGTAGCTGCTCAGGCTCAGAGGCAGAATACCGGTGCTACTGATAAACCGGTCAGTGCGAGAGTTCGGGATTTTATCAATCTAGATCCTCCAGTTTTTACGGGGTCAGACCCCAAGGAGGACCCGCAGACTTTTATTGATCAGGTTCATCGTACACTGCGGGTTATGCATGCTAGTGATACGGAGGCACTAGAGTTGGCTTCTTATCGGTTACGGGATCTAGCAGTTTTCTGGTATGATAGTTGGGAGAGATCCAGGGGTCTAAATGCTCCCCCACCTGTGTGGAAAGAATTTTCTGAGGCATTTCTTCGTCATTACCTGCCAGTTGAGGTACGACGAGCCAAAGCTGATAAATTCTTGAACCTTAAACAAGGTAATATGAATGTGCGGGAGTACAGCATGCAGTTTGATTCCTTGGCAAGGTACGCTCCTCACATG
>MCJB01050286.1:7707-24252 GCA_002018475.1 Nicotiana obtusifolia
CCCAAAACCCCACCCACCCCCTCTCTCTCCATATTAACTTCCCAAGCTCCAAAATCTTAAACACATTCCAATTCAAACAAACTATGTATCCTTCCTCAACTTCTTCTTCATCTCAAAATTCAATGAGCCACAGCACCACCGCTGGCGGCGGTAGCAATGACGGCGGAGGGCTGACCCGTTACGGTTCAGCTCCGGGCGCATTTTTAACTACTGCAGTTGAATCCGTCATTGGTGCTAATAATCACGATTTTAACATCCATGGGTCACACCATCAACACCTTGGACCTTCGCAATATTTTTCGCCGAATATGACGTCATCTAATTCGTTAAACTCAGAATCTACTAGTAAGGTTAAGGAACAATCGAGTTTACAGAGATCAATTGGATTCAATGATTTAACAATTGGCAGTGGCGGCGGCGGCGGCGGCGGATGTGGAGTTATGCCGGCGGCGAATTCTTCGACAACGCCGTTGGTTCGACATAGTAGCTCACCAGCTAGGTTTCTTAATCAACTTGCTGCTGCTGCTGGTGATACTGGTAAGTTTAGTTTACTTTTTCCTTTTTTTGTTTTCTCTTTTGATGTCTGAAATGACGAATTTGTCCTTTGTGTGTTTGATTCCTTTTTGTTTGCCTACCAAAAGTCTTCACTTCTGGTGACTTTTTAAGAGCAGACTTTGCATAAATAACAAACTTTGAAATGTAATTTTGCATTAGATAACCTTTTTTTTGTTGTTGCGACAACTATCAGCCTCAACCTCCTAACCTAGTGGCATGCAAAGGAGTGCTCTTTCAATCACTATGAACAAGAATGGCCGACTATATGGAATAACTTTATCTATTAAACTTCGATAGATGAAAAGAAATTACCTAATATATTTTCCCTCCGTTACGTTTATTGAATTGATCATGGAATTAAAAGATGGTTTAAGAAAAGAAATAGTAACGACTTTTGGCACATACTAATAACATTCTTAGAAAAGTGTGTGCTTAAATATACCATGACAATTTTAAGGTTATAGGAGCAAATTATTACAAGAATAGATTAAAGAGTTCTCAAAAATATAGAAATATATTGTTATTTTTTAAACACACTAAAAAGAAAAAGTGTCATGTTAAATGGAACATAAAGAGTATGAATAAAGTTAAATTGGAATCAAGATGAATAGAATTAAATAGGGAATCAAGATGCCCAAACAATAGAAAGCTCAAAGGAAATAATGTTGCTATTTTCTTTACATCTTGTGGTACTAGTATTGCCTGTTGGTGGTTCTTCAGACCTAACTTTGGTATGAAAAGTCAGTAACTATGAATTAACGTTGAAACACGTGAAAAGAAAAAAATCTTAGTTTTATGCTAAAACCTTGTCATATCAGTTAAGAAGCTAGTTGTGTAGTGGTAAATGATATATAAATCAGATGAGTTCAGAGGCGGAGTCAGAGTGCCACTATGGGTTCGGCTGAACTCAATAGTGAAATCATGTATTTATCTTTAAAAAATTTATTGAATATATATAAACTATTAATTTAGAACTCAATAACTTAAAAAGATTAAAGTCTTTAAGTTCATAAGCTTAAAATCCTAACTCCGCATCTGTAGATGACATGTTAATATATTATTTAAAGGGTAAGTAGCTGCAGATGAAATGAGAAAGTAGGTTTCTTGTAGATAGAACCAATGGATGATAATCATTATTGTGATCATCTATTGGACTACTACCTTTTTAGCTAATTGTCATGAGATTAGAGTACAAAAGTAAGATATACTTATGTCACAACCGTACGTTATAAACTGACTAGTTGAGCACTAACACATATTTAATTACTCAAACAAGCACACATAAGAGTGGAGTTTAGAGTTATTGAATCAGTTTGTCTCATCTAATTACATATAACAAGTTGCTAATAAAAACCACCAACAAATAAAAAGAGTTATATGTAAAAAGGAGACACTTTAGTACTAAAAAGAACTTTTACTACCTCCCTGCAACTTGCAAATTCCTTTTTCTTTCCTTCCTTATGATTAGCAAGCACTTTCAACTTTTAAACTTACAGTAACAAGTGTATCATATTGACGAGCCCCGGTTCTTGACTAAGTAGTAATAGCGTAATATGTGATATGTGAGTTAGACGCACGTCGTGAATTCAAATATTACTATAGATAAAAATTTAATATTTAAGTGGATAAGTACAGAGGAGCAGACCAGTTATCTTAACCGTGCGCCATTAACTCTAAAAAATTTCTCGATTATAAAAAAAATTATCATATCGGCGAAATGTTTAGCTAGTTCTGCTTTCCCTGTGCAGGACTGCCATTTTGTGTATGTTCTTTGATCTGTCTACTTTCCCGCAAAATTCTACTAATACTTGCTAATCTTGACAAAAGATGGTAAACCAGATTTTAGACTTCAGTACTTGATGTCTGTAAATTGAATCCATATATTAGTCGTTTGGAAGTTGAAGTTGTTTAAAAATATTTACCGTTTAAAAAAAAATAAAAAGTCATTAGCTTTCTGTAGATCAACCTTCCAATATTAGTTAAGTGAGAAACTAAAGAGACAAAAAGTAATTTAGATAATACTCTTATGATTAAGATTATTAAATATTTTTCTTAAAAGGTCCGTAAAAACCTTAATAGATGGGATATTTAAAAATTTCATGCCAGAGTTGAGAATAAAAGTGAAGAAAATTGCTATTTAGGCTACTATATAGATATAAATATATAGGGAAAAGATCTTGGGTTAGTTAGGGTAAACGGAATTAGTTTCCTAATTTAGAAGGCAATATAAAGTAAGCAGCCGACAAATAACTATTGCTTTTTTTTAATAGAACAAAATTATCCATCAAGGGCAAATTAGGAAATTTATTGGAACTAATTAGTAGGTCTTAATCCTGTCTCAACTCTCAGTGACATGTAAAGGTGGGTTCCACATTTGGGGAAGGTGAATGCATGTGTATCTGCTTCCAATAGCCCACAGCTTTTGCAAATGAAACCAGTGGTCTAAATTAATTAATTAATTAATTATGCTGGATCCCTCTTTAAGATTAGAATCTCTTAAGCACTAATAATATATAATAGGGTTTTTCTTTTTCATTTTAGAGTTTTTTCAGAGGTGATACAACTTGTGCAACTTGGTACTCGAATATATGTATCAAATTAAACTGTTAGTTCCTATTATAAATAGTCAACTGCTATAGGAGAAGATTTTTGAAAAAAAGAGAAGTATTCAGCTTGTGAAATTTGGAACTCCTTAATTCGTTTCTATTTTAACTATCGAATTGAGGTAAAAAGTCACATTTTGATATTTTAATTATTAATGGCTATAGTCTGTATGGTCAAGTTTTTAAAATCAACTTACTTTAAAAAGTATTTTTTTCAAAAGTGTTTTTCAAAAAAGTAATTTTGATGAGAAACAGCTTATGTTTGGCTAATCAATTTGAAATGTGAAATTTGGAACTCCTTAATTTGTTTCTATTTTAACTATCGAATTGAGGTAAAAAGCCACATTTTGATATTTTAATTATTAATGGCTATAGCCTGTTTGGCTAAGTTTCTAAAATCAGCTTACTTTAAAAAGTATTTTTTTTAAAGTGTTTTTTAAAAAAGTAGTTTTGATGAGAAGCAGCTTATGTTTGGCTAATCAATTTGAAAATACTTTTAAACAGCAATTAATTTTTTATTAAACTTTTAAAAAGTATTTTTAAATATATTTTTTCAAAAGTACTTACAGAGAGAATCTACTTCTTCTAGTTTTTTAAATCAGCTTCTACTCAAAAATACATTTTTTCTTCTTAGAGCTTGTACAAATAGGCAACTAGTTATGTTATAGTTTCTCTTTTTTTTTTTTTTTCAACCCAAAAGCCTCATATAAATAAATAGAAGGATAAAACTAGTCCAACTTGGAAATATACTAGGATTGAATGAATCAAGGAACTTTTAAGGAAAAAAGGTTTATGGTCTTTGTAACTTTAAACAAATATTATTGAGCAAGTAGAGATTAAGTGGCCATTAGTAGAACAAGTTGGCAGTTGGGTCCCATTAGCTGCCTAATGAACAATAGATAATATCATTGTCTTGTTTCCCTAATCATAATCTTAGTAAGAAGCTCCTTAATCCTTATTGGAGGAAGTGAGCATTTTCTTTGTTTTTAAGAGGTCCAAACTTTCAGATAGCAAGTTGACATTACAAAATTATTATTATCCCCAACTAGCCAATAAAATAATACTAAGAAAAAGTTCCTGTCTTTTATTTAATTGATGGTTATTGTGCCTAGATTCTTTCAATCCATTTTTCTTTTTTGCTTATTTTGAGGTCAAGATGCATTCACCAAACAGCTCCTAAAATTCCATGACTGGTCAGTTATCACGTGCATGCGGTATTACTTGACCCGTGATTCCCACTTGCTCTTTGTTATCCATTAGTAGTATATTTATAACTTAGCCGCCACCTAAACCAGCCCAATGTTTTTGAGTACTTTACTAGTTTTCAATAATTGATGTTTTTTATCCATCTCCTTTTTCTTTTCTCTCTAAAACATTTTTCATTCTTTCATCCTTATTAGCATGTTGGGAATGATAATTTTTTAGTATGATTTAAGTTTTATGCATTAATAATGCATAAAATATTTATACAATTAAGTTATTTATAAATAACTAAACTAATTTATATGATAAAGATTAATTAGTAACTTGGTGAAAATGTAAACTAGCCTGTTATTATAGGCTAAGTTACACAAAAAGTGTAAAAAGAATTTGTACTGTGAGGTTGTGTAACTTAAATCCTTCTCACTAATGGGATTTTTCTTTTTCAACTCAGTCCGGTAATATTGTCATAGACTCATAGTCCCTCCTTTTTATGAAGATGACTTTTTCTTTTGTTTTGAAAATAGACTTGCAGATTAATAGGAGTAGAATGACGGTTATTTATTGAAAATAATTGTCAGCATGAACATGCCAAATGAGGGTGAATGTTAGAAATAAACAATGAGCTTAAACTCTTGTGACATAGACCACCTTTTTAAAAATAAATTGTGACATAGACCACGTTGGCTAAGGTTTATGTAGAGTACAATAGGTGTTTGGATTTTAATAAGAAGACGAGATCTCAAAAGGTCATTGCTACACTTTTTTTTGGGTCAGTTTGAACTTTGAAATAATTGAGCTCCAAACGGGCAAAATTATCAATATTGGACTTATAAAGTTTTGATGTTATATGATTTATCCGTAAAACGGTACAGTTAGAATTTGTACCAAGTGAAATAATTCGATCTTGAAATAAAGATAATTAAAGAAATATATAATACTTAGCCTTGATAGGAAGGTGAAATGACAGAAATAAAGATTTTGGTAGTGAAGCCTCCGGACACAACAGTAACAAGAACAAAAAATAAGAAGGTAAAATTGATTAGGGTTTTGAGTAGATTGTAGTATTAGTTTGCCAGAAAATTCATGTCCTTACAATGATAACAGAGGTCACTATTTATAATTACGTCTAGGAAAGGAGGTCCTAGGATCGTGCCCTTCTTTAATATCAATTATGAGAACCTTTGATGAAGATATAACGGTGAGCATAAATGCCAAATTTCTCGTAACAGGCAACATACTTAATGCTGTGGATTATCTCCATTATATACTACCGGGCGAAGAGTATTTGTTGTATCCTTATGAGCGTTATTGTTTCCAGTGACAGACGGAACTGTTGCCTTCGGTTTTGGCTATCCCCCGTCTTAGGTTCCACGTGTCCCTCTTTTCGGCGGCCACGTAGTATAGCATGTTTTACCCTATACAATATGCTATTTAGTATGTAAAAGCTTAAGTTGTAAAAAACTATATTATGTCTCAACATGCCTCTCGTGCGTGGAACTAATTTTTTTTCATGATCCAAGCACATGGACTTAGATTCTGTTTTTTGCATGGCAGTGTTATTTGAACCAACAACCTCTTACGTGCTCTGCTATCATATTGAATGATGTCCGTAATATATTTCAAGTTTGACATGATGTTAGGCTTTTCAGTATCAATGGGGAGAGGAAGCTATAACTCTAAAGGCGTCGCAGACAGTAGCCGGGGTATAACAAGGCTGAACTCTCAGCTCAGCTTCAATAGGCAAGAAGTTCTCTCTCAAATAGCAGAGGAAAATGAGGATGTTGATGGGACCAGTACAGACAATGGCCACAGAAAGTCAACACATTCTTATGCCACTGCAAGTAGTTTTGCAATGGGTTCTTGGGAAGATAACAATTCTATAATGTTCTCTGTCACACCGAGCAAACGAGCCAAGCACATTAGCAATGACATTGTCAATGGGCTCGATGACGGGGAAACTCAGGTAATATAACTGGAACTTTGTCGAAGTTTTTTTTTTATTTTTTTTTAGAGAAGTTGCAATTTAGTAGATGGTGTTTAAGGGTCGCGTTTTCTTTATCCTGATTTTTTTAAGTTGTGCATGTGATACGCCTAATGTTAACAGTAGTTATGTGAAAAAGTGAGATCTCATTTTAGTGATGTTAACTTTCTCAATGAAAAATATCATCTGCTTTGATTTAGTGTCCTTAGAACTGTTTTAAAATCTCAATTTTTTTCCTTCAACTCACTATTATTTGAAATTTTTCAAAAAGTTTTTGATGATTTGGTTCTTCTCTTGGTATTCTTCTCTCCCTAATTTCCCTACCTTTCTTCTTTATTTCCCTACCTTTCTTCTTTCATCCAGCTAATTTAAACTTGATAATCATTATAGAAAGCACAAAAACCTTCAATGTCTGTGTTTTGAACATGTCAACAGCAATGTATATACTTCCTTTCCATTTTTCCCCTTGATAACCTTACTACTAGACTCTCTATGTATATTTGTGTTCTTTCCTGAGAAGAGAGTAAAATAAAACAGGCAATGTACTCCATCTTGGCATACTCAATCATGTTACCCTTGTTCAATTCTCACGAACAGTGATGCAAAACTGCATTTTATTACCTTCTTGAAGGATGAACTCACATTTTTTTGATCCATTTTCAGTTTCAGTTTGGCTTGTCTCAGACAGCACTAGAAATGGCGTCAATGGATAGATTGCTGCACATCCCCGAGGATTCTGTTCCTTGCAAAATTCGTGCCAAGCGTGGTTGTGCTACTCATCCTCGTAGCATTGCAGAAAGGGTGAACTTCAATCTCTTAAGTTATTCCTTGACTTTGTCCTTTCAAAAGAAAACAAAAAGGAAAAAAGTTAATTGAATTATTTCAATTAACTTCAAAAGATAGTCAATGAACTATATGTTTCTAAAAAACACTTGTATTATTTGATAACTTCTAAGACTCTAACGTAAGATTAAGTGGTACAAAATAAATTGTCTTTTTGGTCAACAAAATTAGCTTTTTTCGCATGTGTACAACCATATGGTTTGAAGGAAAAGGAAATTATCAGCTGAAGACGATACAACACACTGATTCTAAATGGCAAATTTACTGTGCTGTAACAATAGATGTCGATATCCACTTGTAGTAGATGCGGCATTTGAAATGCTTTTCTCAAAATTTGGTTCATCGCAGCTATGTTTGTATGCTAATGTATATGTGATAGTGAGCATTCTGTTCTTTCTTATCTTGTGCAGGAGAGAAGAACCAGAATAAGTGGGAAGCTAAAGAAGTTACAAGATCTTGTTCCAAACATGGACAAGGTATAGTTTGTGTTTTTGGATCTATTAGTATTTGCTCATTCTTTTCATGTTAACTTCTTTGGGAAAGAAAAGTATCACGAGAAATGTCTTTATGGTGTTGGAGGGGGAGGGGGTGTCACTAAGTTTTAAGCCGAACTTGCAGTATAACTCTGCGATTATAAAGCATGTATAACTATTTATGAAGTGCTTCATATACTATAACTCCGTAATCATGTTTGCTTGGAACAAAGAAAATTAGCGAAGTGGAACTGGCAAATGGTGATTTCAAGAGTCTTATTTAATTGGATATGGTACGATGTAATGGAGATCTTGATCTTGATCCAGTGCTTGACAGAATCACCTAACGATGTTCGGTTCGTCACATGAACTGAACGGTCTATAAAGCCTAACAGGCGAGCTATGCTTCCTTGAAATTTTCCAAAACTGTCATCACCTACGGTTGACTAAGAAAAAGAGTTTCCAGTTTCGGATTCCAGAAATTCTTAGTTACTGGGCTTGCTAATATGCTGTTCAACTATCTGTTTTTTAAATATGTGCAAATTTTATATGAGAAAAAAGGAAGCTATCTTTCAGTAGTCTTGATTGTATGCTTGTTTTTCTTGTTCCTCTTCACAGTATTTTCTCAGTTGACATTTCTCGAAACATGCTTGAGCTGCAAATTTATCTTCTTGTTAATTTTTTTTGCAGCAAACGAGCTACGCTGACATGCTGGATCTAGCAGTGCAGCACATTCGAACCCTTCAAGATCAGGTTCAGGTGGGTAAATAAATTGATCTACTTTTCTTCTTTTCAGCTTTACTTATCTATCCAGTTACATGCACCTAGAAATGAGTATTTGCTTAGTTCAAGTGGGGCTAGGTATGTATGAAAATACTATATCCTCTATTGCTCGTACTCTTCAAAAATACAGCCTTGTATCGGATCCTCCAAAATCATACAGGTAAAACAATTTTAAGAGGTTCCAAGCAACACATTCCCACCCGGTGTTTGCACTGAACCAAACAATTTGACCTTAAGAGTCATAAATTAAAGTGAAAATAGTGATGACAGCAAAATGATAAATTTACAAATTTAACCAGCCCCGCGTTATAGCTGTCACTGGGAACTTCTCCCCTCGTCTCTCCTGTAAATCTTCTTTAACTTGCACGAGCTTCTGTAAGCCCTGAAACAGACTCCAATTACTTGTGTTAAGCATCGTTCGTTCTCTTACCTCGTTCACATTGTGAGTCTACATCTTTATCCCGGATTCATAGATTCCATTTTCCTCCTACAAGCAGTAGATATTATTTTTTCATATTGTTCTTATTCTTGTGCAGAATCTCAATACTGAACTTGAAAACTGCAAATGTGGATGTAAGAAATCCAGTCAATAACAGTGCATACAAAATGGGAGGAACCATTAGCTGAAGATTGACCTAAAGGCTTTTTTGTCACCATTATTGCCTCGTAGAAGAATTCCAAATCTGTACATATGGAAGCAAATTTCCTACTAGCTTTTATAAAGCTAAAAGTGAATTCTCTTGGTCGTTTTTTTCCCCTTTTCAGTTGGACCACGTATAGAATTGTTTGGATTATTTCTAGTTTTTTTTCATCTCTAACATTTACTTTGTAATTCAGTTTTGGGTTTATTTTGCTCTCTAAATTCTTTTCTTGAATATCATAAGGCTAATTCATGCTGATGGACTTTCACTTCTCTATTTCATTTACAATTTAAAGAGAAGAATTGATCCGATAAAGTGTTAGGATCGATTCACTCAAACACTCTGAACTGATGAAGAAGATAAAGAGATCTTGAAGAGAGTAAAGTTGAGATAGAGAGAGAATTAGTGAGAGGCAGATTTCGTGGTAACATCCCGTTAGGTAAACTTTCACGGCGGCAGGATATATATATTAATAATTAAGGGTATTTACAATTACAGAGAATAAAAGTAGAATAAATAGTACAGCCTAAAAAATGGGTCGGGCCGCTGCCCCGAACCCCGCCCTTCAGGTGGGGGGCTCCTGCCCCCCACACCCACCGGCAACCTCAACGCTGAGATTGATCCGTGTGAACATTAATATATGACAGTACATCACATATTAATCATGCTCCACACCTAACACAAAGAACTTTTGTGTTTTATGTACTGATTTATTTTTGTTAATGATCTTTTACGAAAATGGTCATATAACTAAAATCATATTTGTAATGAACCATAAAACCGATTTCCGTTCTTTCCTATGTATGGCATAAACTATTTCATTTATATTCTTTTATGAATTTATATTAAGTAAAAATATAAAATTAAATCTAATTAGATGGAAGAAAACACAGAAGAATTTATGTCTTGATGATCTATACTTTTACTACTAAAAAGCAGCCATTTCTTGTGACTTGTGAGGTGAAAATTTATATTCTGATGCACCTTTTTCTCAACTTTAATATGTAGATGTATTGGTCCCAACTCTCTCTCTATATATATATATATAAAAGAATAATATTGAAATATAAGGGACATATTTGTCCCACTTGTAAATTAAATTACGGAAAATGGTCATATTTGCCCCTGTACTTTGAAACATTGTTTATATGAGAAAATAATAAAAATCGTCCCTTATTTTTAGGAGTAGGTTTATGACAGTACTTTAAATAAAAAATGGAGACGCATAGGTAGAAATAAACTAATAAAAAGTGCACATGCAAGTAATTTGCTTGGTATCTGGACCATTTCTAGCAATAAACAAAAGCACTAAAGATGTAAAGAATCGGACATAGGTGATAAAGCTAGAAAATAGAGAAAGAGTAAATTCACATATATTTTATAGAGATTTTAGGTTTTGTTACTTGGTGGCTAAGTCACTTTTTCCTATAAATAGATGGGTTCTATTACGTTGTAATTCACCCCAAATCAATAAAGATTCTCTCTTTTTGAAATATTTTTCTTTATTGTTTTATTACACGTTATCAGCACGAGACTCTAACCAAGTGAGTATATGACAGTTGTTTTATGTTGTAGATATACTATTAATTAGTTGTCTAATGTTTGAGAAATTAAACCACTCGCGAAAAGAAGATATAGAAATTTGCTTCTAGGCATTGATATTACTATACTAGGCATCTATTTTAGTCACCAGACTTTGAGATACGTGCAAGTGCATGATGCTCAACTTATACTGTAACATTACTAAGTCTGTTTTGATTGATGGATTGAGACGCATACCCTCTTTTTTATGTATGTTTCTAATGATTGTAGAACAAAATCATATGGTATGGTCTTCCACTTTGATTTCTTTTTTGCTTTGTAGCTTGGAATAAGCACATAATAAGTTGCAGTAATTGTATAAAGGATGAATAGCATGAGAAAAACGAGAGGGTTTACAGGCTTTTTCAAGACAAAACAACCTGGAAATTTAAAATTTAAGCAGATGGAAGAAGCACATTTTGAAGGCAAACCAGATTAGTAGCCTGTTTGGGCAGCAGTTTGTGTTTGGGTAATTTACTTAAAAAGTACTTTTGAACAGCAATTAATGTTTGACCAAACTTTTACAAATTACTTCTAAGTGTATTTTTCTCAAAAGTGTTTTTCAAAAAAGTGATTTTGAAAAGAAGCTATTTTTTTCTGCTTCTGCTTCTACTCAAAATCACTTCTTTTTCTACTAAAAGCTTGGCCAAACATGAATTGGAACTAGAGCGGTAAAACATGTGAAACTAAATATTTTACTCCCTCCGCCTCAAATTATCTGTCATGATTCTCTTATACACGTCTCGTAAGAAAAATTAATTTGTATCAAATTTTGACTGTTTTACCCTTATTCATGTCTTAATATTTAATCTTTCTTCATTAATATTTGAACAAAGTTATTCATAATGAGGTGTTTGTAGTTTTCAAGTATAATTATTACTAAGGGTAAAAAAGGAGTAAAATAATTAATTTTATTTTGAATTTCTAAAATGACATAATAATTTGAGATAACTTTTTTCATTAGTCACACCTGATAATATGAGACGGAGGAGTAACAGATTAACATTAATAGACAAAACGTTATACGTTAGTTAATCATTGGGTAGCACAACTCATGAGCTGTAACAATAAGATTAGTACGTTAAATATTGCATCCATTGACTTTAAAGGCCAATGAGAATGCTTCTAACCTACCAATTAGCTGTCTCCTCGTACTAATTATATGATAATCCCTTGTTATTCCTGACATAATAATGCAACCATTGATTTTGGAAGGCCAATGAGAATAGGACTGCTTGTCGGGCGGATCGGGCGGTTATTTACTCTTAATGGTTTGGCTTATTGGTTATCGCTTTTAAATATATTAATCCGCTAGCCACTCGATAAGATATCGGGCAGATTAGTATCGATTTAACTATTATCGGACGGTTATCGGCCTATTTTACTTTGTATTACATAAGCCTATTTGGTCCTTCGGGTTACTAGTAATACTAGTTTACTTGTTCATTTCGTCATTTTTTAGTTGTCTCAAGCCACCTGGTTCAGTGATTGGATTTTCTACGTTATTTTATTTTGACTTGTGCATTTTGTAGGTTGCTTTCAAAACCAAAGTATTCCACCCCAAGCATCAACAATAATGGTAGTATTTGTCTAGATATCTTAACAGAACAATGGAATAGTGATTAGAAATTAGGAATTTTGATTTTAGAGTTTCTAAATTCTAATAGTGGAATAGTGGATAAGTGGAAGAAATATTTTATATACATATGGATAAAAATATATAAATATAAAAATTCTTAATGGGTTAACTATTTATCTGATAAGTAAATTGAATAATTCGCTCCCAAACCGATAAGCCGTTAATAATAAAATTTCAATCTGTTCATCACTCGTTAATCCGAAAATCCGATACCAATAAAATTTCAATTTGTGATTCCACTTTCGATTTCGGTTCGATTTTGAATACCCGTAAATGAGAATGGATACTCACATGCCTATGAGCTTTCTCTCTGTATTAATAATACTCACTCCCTCCCATTTTAAAAGTCGTTTAAGGTTCTAACAAGTCCATTATGAAAATAGTAAGTACAAGGTATGTTTACTAAATTAGCCTTATTTATTGCTTATTTCCTCTCACTTTATGTATCCCAATTAGTTAGAAGTGAGTATTGTTAATCACTTTTGACCTCTTTAATAGCAAGGGTAAAGTTGAAAAAAATTAATTAATTTTGTCTTGATTTTCTAAAGCAACAAATATTTTGGGATATATTTGGGGCTAAGAGCCCGTTTGGCCAAGCTGCCAAAATTGATTATTTTGAAAAGAACTTTTATTCAAAAGTACTTTTCGAAAAAGTAGTTCTGCAAATTAGCAATTTGTGTTTGGCGAATTCATCGAGTAGTACTTTTTGAAGGTAAATTGTGTTTGGTCAATTATTCTAAAAAGTACTTTTGAGTATCAAATTACAAATAAGTTTCCGTGAAGGTTTAGTTTGTAATTAGTATTATTTAAAATAGATAAATGAGTTTAATATTTTTTATAATAAAAATATAATTTATAGATTTTAATTAACATAAAATATAGTTAATTTAAAAGGATAATATTGAGGCACCTAGTATTCTTATTGTTTACATGACGATTTAAACTTATCAAAATACATCATTCAATATAAATTAAAAATATACTCTTATAAATCACTATATAAATTAATTTTGATGGGAACCACAGATAGTGGCATCAACTTGCTAATATTTTTATTTGCTACATGTTTTTGTAAGAAATATTAAATTGCTGGTGGCCTGGCCGGTGAAAATTACATAAATTTTTCCTACATAATAAATAATAAGAATATAAAAAGACTGATTAAATAATTCTGGACACGAAGTCAAGCTAACAAATTATATTGTATGTTCACTAAATTACTAGTAAAAAATAAGAAAAATGGCAGATGTAGCACTGCAATTTGTTGTAAGTTATATATTGCATCCATTGACTTTAAAGGCCAATGAGAATGCTTCTAACCTAAAAATTAGCTGTCTCTTTTTACTAATTATATGATAATCCCTTGTTATTCATGATATATAATGTAACTATTGATTTTGGAAGGCCAATGAGAATAGGGCTGCTTATCGGACGGTTATTTACTCTTAACGGTTCGGCTTATCGATTGTCGGCCTTTAAAATATATAATCCGCTAGCCATTCGATAAGATATCGGGCGAATTGGTATTGGTTTAGCTATTATCGGATGGTATATCAGCCTATTTGAATCTGTATTACAGAGGCCTATTTTGGGCCTTCGTGTTACTAGTAATACTAGTTTACTTGTGCATTTCGTCATTTTTTAGTTCTCTATATTACTTTATTTTGGCTTTTGCATTTTGTAGGTTGCCTTCAAAACCAAAGTATTCCACCCCAAACCTAAACAATAATGGTAGTATTTGTCTGGACATCTTAAAAGAATAATGGAATAGTGATTAGAATATAAAAAGACTGTTTAAATAATTCTGGAAACGAAGTCAAGTTAAGAAATTATATTGGATGTTCAGACTCATGTTTTCCATTCTATATATGTATATATATATATACAGGTTGCACTCCATTTACATAATCTTGCTAAATTACTAGTAAAAAGTAAGAAAAATGGCAGATGTAGCACTGCAATTTGTAGTGGAGACCCTGGTGCCGATTATAATTGAAAATTGGAAGCTAATTAGTGGCGCAAAAGAAGATTCTGCACATCTGTTGGGAGAGCTTCATCGGTTACAGGCCTTTCTACAAGATGCTGCAAAATACCGTCAAAGCAACAGCGAACAGTGGAAATACTTTATCAAACAAGTTCAAGTTATGGTATATAAAGCTGAGGCTCTTATTGATAAGCTTCTGGTTGAGGGGAAGCTGCACCAACAGAAAAATATAATTATGCAAAACTTGGATGCTAAATATGCCATAACCGTTAGGGATCTTGCAACACAGATTAAAGACGCCCTTGAAGAGGTGAAGAAGATTCGCGAACAAAATCCACAGGCGTTTGAGGCTAAGCCAAAGCTTGATGATCAGCCGGATATCGTTGCCCCCGGGCCACAGGTATGTACTTGTGAAATCATGTTGTTGTTGTTATTGATCTCAATGGTCTCTACCTCGATCACACAATATATATCCTCCCCTGACCGTACTTGTGAAATCATGTTATTGTTGTTATTAATCTCAATGGTCTCTACCTCGATCATACAATACTCTATCCTCCCCTGACCGTACTTGTGAAATTATGTTGTTGTTCTTGTTGATCTCAATGGTCTCTACCTCGATCACACAATACTCTATCCTCCCTTGACCGTACTTGTGAAATCATGTAGTTGTTGTTCTTGATCTCAATGGTCTCTACCTTGATCATACAATACTCTATATATCCTCCCCTGACCGTACTTGTGAAATCATGTTGTTGTTGTTGTTGATCTCAGTGGTCTCTACCTCGATCATACAATACTCTATATATCCTCCTCTGACCGTACTTGTGAAATCATGCTGTTGTTGTTGTTGATCTCAATGGTCTCTACCTCGATCAGACAATACTCTATCCTCCCCTGACCGTACTTGTGAAATCATGTTGTTGTTGTTGTTGATCTCAATGGTCTCTACCTCGATCATACAATACTCTATCCTCCCCTGACCGTACTTGTGAAATCATGTTGTTATTGTTGTTGATCTCAATGGTCTCTACCTCGATCACACAATACTCTATCCTCCCTTGACCGTACTTTTGGAGTCATATTGTTGTTGTTGTTGATCTCAATGGTCTCTACCTCGATCATACTTACCCTATCCTCCCCTGACCGTACTTGTGAAATCATGTTGTTGTTGTTGTTGATCTCAATGGTCTCTACCTCGATCAGACAATACTCTATCCTCCCCTGACCGTACTTGTGAAATCATGTTGTTGTTGTTGTTGATCTCAATGGTCTCTACCTCGATCACAATACTCTATCCTCCTCTTACCTTACTTGTGGAATCATGTTTTTGTTGTTGTTGATCTCAATGGTCTCTACCTGGATAACACAATACTCTACCCTCCCTGACCGTACTTGTGGAATCATGGTGTTGTTGTTGTTGTTGATCTCATGGTCTCTACCTCGATCACACAATACTCTCTACTCTCCCTTGACCGTACTTGTGGAATCATGTTGTTGTTGTTGTTGTTGATCTCAATGGTGGTTACATATGATTGTCAGCCTATTTTAAAGCACATAGTATTAAAATTATAATCATAAAAAAAAAATAACTTTTTGCCGTTTCAGATTATGTGAAAACAATTTAATTGCTTTTTAGTCCATTTCAAAAAGAATAACACATGCATGTTTATAGCTGGAAACAATTTACTTTAAAGTTCTCAATCGAAGCTTCTGTAGACACTTCTTTAAAACTAAGAAATTTAAGATTGGAAAAAGAAAAAAATTCTAATAATATCCAGACCATTTTGATCGTCTTTAATTAACAGGACACTTTGTTGGAAGAAAATGAAGTTGTTGGCTTTGACGAGGAGGCCAAAATTGTGATCGGCCGTCTTGTTGAAGGAACCGATGATTTAGATGTTATCCCTGTGGTAGGTTTGGCTGGACTTGGAAAAACCACACTGGCAATAAAAATCTATAATGATCCTAAGATTTCCTATGATTTTTTCGCGACCGTTTGGGTTTACGTAGGACCACAACAATATAAACCAAAGGAGGTCTTTCTTAGTATACTGGAAAAATTCACGAAACTCACGACAGAATATCAAAATATGGCTGTCAGTGACTTGACAAACATAATACGTGAATTCATTCTGAAAGGAGGTAAATGTCTCATTGTGTTGGACGATGTGTGGGCGACAGACGTTGTGGATTCTGTGATGAAAGTTTTCCCGGAAAACAGCAAAGGCCATCGAATCATGCTCACCACTCGTGACC
>MCJB01050286.1:29103-85103 GCA_002018475.1 Nicotiana obtusifolia
GCCTTTCCACAAGGCTTTGAAATTCCTGCTTGGAAGTTGATCCGCTTGTGGATCTCTGAGGGACTGATAAACTCCAACTTAGATGGCAGACCCGAGGATATAGCGGAGATTTACTTGAATGAACTTGTCAACAGGAATTTAGTGTTGGTAATGCAGAAAAGGGTAGATGGTCAAGTAAAAACATGTCGTCTTCATGACATGTTGCACCAGTTCTGCAAGATGGAAAATGGAGGTCTTTTCAAAGAAGTATGTGAAAAGACTGATCAGCCTGGTACTCTTATTATACCAGATCTAGATACTTCCCATCGATTGTGTGTTCAACTCTCTCTTTTGAGAGCTTTTATCTCCAGAGAACCATGTGCTGAGCTTGTTAGGTCGGTCTTATGTTTTTCTACAAAAGAAAAAGGAAGTGAGCAGCTTGACAAAATCCGACTCCTCCACAAAGCATTTCCACTGGTTAGGGTCTTGGATGTTGAATCCCTCAAATTTACTTTCTCAAAGGATTTTCAAGAGCGATTTCATTTGAGGTACATAGCTATCTCAGGTGACTACTACGCTCTTCCGACCTTCTTTGGTAAGTTTTGGAATTTACAAACTCTTATTCTTAATACAAAAGCACCCTCCATTGAAATAAAAGCAGACATATGGAACATGCTACGGTTGAGACATCTGCACACCAATGCTCCTGCAAAATTGCCGCCTGCTACGCAAACAACAGACGAATCTTCATGCCTACAAACTCTGTCTAAAGTTGCACCAGGAAGCTGCAGAGAAGATGTGCTTGCAAGGGCTTGTAATCTCAGAAAAGTCAGCATTCAAGGGGAAATGGCTGGTTTTCTTGAAATTAACAAAGGTGGTTTCAACAACTTTCAAAAAATAAAGTGCCTAGAACAGTTGAAGCTGTTGAATGATGTTGGCATGCCCAAGAGCAAAGTTCTTCAACTTCCTCCAAAATTTCTCGAGTTTCTACGCAAACTGAAGAAGTTAACTTTGTCAAATACAAAGTTTGTTTGGAGCGATGCGAATAGACTAGGGGGGTTGGAATGCCTTCAGGTCCTAAAACTGAAAGAAAATGCATTTAGTGGGACGGCCTGGGATTCAGAAGGTTTTAGCCAACTCAAGGTATTGTGGATTGAAAGAGCAGATTTAGAAACTTGGAAAGCTTCAAACCTTTCATTCCAAAGACTTAAGTACCTCGTTCTTAAATCTTGTGATAAGCTTGAGGCTGTGCCATTTGAGTTTGCTGGTGTAAGTAGCCTTCAAGAGATGACGCTGGAGAACACAAAGAAGGCGAATAAATCTGCAAAAGATATAGAAGGCAGGAAGATAGAGATGCAGGAACTCATGCGAAAAGTTGCAGAAAGAAAATCTGGAACAGATAGTCAAGCTCCAGAGAGTTTCAAATTCAAGCTCACTATATTTCCCCCCGAATCAGCTGATTGCGACACCACATAGTGAAGTTTAAAAAGGTCAGTCAAATTCATTTTATTTTGATATGATTTTAAATCATCATTTTTTTTTTCACCAAGTGTGTTTATACATTCATGTTTACTAGAAAGAGATCGCATCTGTATCTTCTATATGATTATGATATTTGTTTTTCATTTCGTAGAATGTATCTATATGATATGTCATATGTGTGCTTGATTTAGTAGAATGTCCATGTTTGTATGTTTCATTACTATATAATTCCTCAGGCATGTATAGCAATTCATGAAATTGCATTATCAACTAGCCCTTCTAAATACTACTATTGTTTCCCCTTAAATTCTTGATCGAGCGCACTTTGCTAAGAGATTTGGACTGTATTGTTAGTCTAATTATATTGCTCTCTTCTGCAGGAGAGTATCAGGACAACATTCACCTTGCTGGGAGCTTTGGGGTCTTTGATATGGGGTCGCCGCGTGCATTTCATGTTTTCTGCAGTCAAGTCGTCTGATGAGACTGGTGCAATAAATCAAGAAAAACTCTTTGTTTTTTGTCTTTTCAAGCGTTGTTAAGTTTAAGTAAGTCTCTGTGTGGTTGTTGGATATTTTCGATGAACTCTTTGCTCCAAAGTACTGGCTTGAAACACCCTTCTATTGGGTTCTGTAGCATTTCGAGTAACCCGATCATGTGAGGTCCAATTCTGTTATGCTTGTATTTGCTTTGTTTCATTGTCGTAAAAGTTGTGTTTCTTTCAAGTAATTTCAACTATCATTGTTTTGTTGAATGACATGTTATTCCAGCCAAATAAATTGTTTGTCTTCGCTTAAGTGTTTATCTGCACGACTATATACATATATTCTTCATATACGCTGGCATATATTATCAGTGACTGTATTTTATCTAACTTAGTAGACTGCCCTATAAGAATGTAACTTCTGTAATCACTTCATTCTTCTGATAGAAAAAACACCAGAAATTATAGAGCTCTGCCGACGAAAAAAAACAAAACTTTTGAAGTCTGTATCCAGAACATTATGAAGTTAAACAGAATATGGACATAGAGGCTTTAAGAGGAGAAACATATGCAAATCTGCAACATTTAGGGTGTGTTTGGTATGAAGGCCAATTTTCCCATTTTCTGCTACCTAACCAAACACCAGAAAATAACTAAGAAAACCAGTTGTTTTCCAAGAAAATACTAAAAGATGGTGAGCGTATGTAAACGATTTAAGCTTCTGTTCTCTACTGCAAGGAGCTAATGAAGAATCTTATGCCACAATCCACTCTATGCCTTCCTTCACAGTTTTGACTAGCTAGGGATGCATATAGAAGTATGATTTATAAATTATATTGGTAGTAGAAAGAAAATAATATTGTAGAAGCGGTTTTGCTCCTCAATCGCGATATTCCAGCTGACAGCAGAAAACTGCAGGCAAAGACTCAGCTTATTGAACCATCTGATTAAAGTTACCAAAGTTACAAAAGCAGCCACTTAATTTTCAGTTCAAATGTGCCTCATTAGTTGACGCCATATGTTAGCTTATTTCCATCCAAGATAGGTTGCAGGTCATAGATATAAACAAAATAAGTACCTGCACTAACACAATAGAATTCATCTATCAGTGACGCATATCTCTAGGCCCTCCTTTGTCTTGGAAGAAGTTCTCTTAGCCCATTCTGAATAAATCTTGGTTAACGATACAATATCCAGCCTCTGCATTTCGAATTTAATATGGTAGTCGACTGAATACTACTGAAATATTCTTCTAGCAAGAAGTATCTCATATTCATCTCTTACTGGAGTATGTAACAATAATACTCACCGACAGAATAATTGGCAACTAGTGCAATTGCTAGGAGTGGCTTGCATGGTCATTTTGCTACAATTAATTGTCTTTACAATAGGAGGTTTGTGAATTTAGAGTCAATGCCTAAAGTCGAAGCAACATTTACAATAAAGTAACAAAATTGGAGGTTTATGAAATTTTCTGTAACAAAAATAGTACAGAAGGTCTATAATCTTTCACAAGATCTGCAGCTTCTAACAGTAGATATTGAAAGACATGAACAAAAATGTTGCTCTGAATGAAACTATTATTCCAAGAGTTTGATGAATATTCGCAGCTTCTAACAGGCATTTTCTACAGATGATGGCACATAAAGACATTTATGTTAGATCACCTAAGAAGGATCAAGAGTGGAGGTAATCTGAATAGTGTCAAGATTGATCAAATTGTGACACTTGAAAGGGAGCTAAGATTTTTTACAAATTTCCTCAAATACCATCATGTTCTTTCGCATGATTCCTTTTTCAAAATCACAAAGAAGGCCCAATTGATTGTGGAGATGCTTCAATCAGTTTTTGATGGTAACATAGATGAATGCAAAACTAACTTCCTTCCTTAGCTAATTGTTGTAGTCATGGTCTCATGCTGGTGTCTATTATGCAGCTAGCGGAAACACCAATCTCCTTATACTCTCACATTACTAAGTGAAAAACGAAAGGGTTTACAGGCTTGTTCAAGACAAAACAACCTGGAAATTTTGATACCAAAGTATCTTGCTGGTTGAAACTAAGTACACCTACCAATCATCAACCAATAAATTTAAAATTTAAGCAGATGGAAGAAGTACATTTTGAAGGCAAACCAGATTAGTAGCCTGTTTGGCCAGCAGTTTGTGTTTGGGTAATATTTACTTAAAAAGCACTTCTAAACAGCAATTATTGTTTGACCAAACTTTTAAAAATTACTTCTAAGTGTATTTTTCTCAAAAGTGTTTTTCAAAAAAGTGCTTTTGGAAAGAAACTATTTTTTTCTGCTTCTCCAAAACTGCTTCTGCTTCTACTCAAAATCACTTCTTTTTCTACTAAAAGCTTGGTCAAACATGAATTGGAACCAGAGAGGTAAAACATGTGAAGCTAAATATTTTACTCCCTCAGCCTCAAATTATCTGTCATGATTCTCTTATACACACCTCGTATGAAAAATTAATTAGGATTGAATTTTGACTGCTTTATCCTTATTTTGGTCATTCGTAATACCAGTTTACTTGCTCATTACGTCAATTTTTAGTTGTCTCAAGGCACCTGGTTCCAGTGATTGGATTTTCTACATTACATTATTTTGGCTTGTCCATTTTGTTGGTTGCCTTCAAAACCAAAGTGTTCTACCCCAAACATCAACAATAATGGTAGTATTTGTCTAGACATCTTAAAAGAACAATGGAATAGTGATTAGAAATTAGGAATATTGATTTTAGAGTTTCTAAATTCTAATAGTGGAATAGTGGACAAGTGGAAGAAATATTTTATATACATATGGATAAAAATATATAAATATAAAAATTCTTAATGGGTTAACGATTTATCTGATAAGTAAATTGAATAAATTCACCCCCAAATTGATAAGCCGTTAATAATAAAATTTCAATCTGTTCATCACTCGTTAATCCGATAACTCGATACAAAAGCCATTAAGCTATTTTTGTGATTCCGCTTTCGGTTTCGATTCGATTTTGAATACCCGTAAATGAGAATGGATACTCACATACCAATGAGCTTTCTCTCTGTACTAATAATACTCACTCCCTCCCATTTTAAGAGTTGTTTGAGGTTCTAACACGTCCATTATGAAAATACTAAGTACAGGGTATAGTTTACTAAATTAGCCTTATTTATTGCTTATTTCCTCTCACTTTATGTATCCCTATTAATTAGAAGTGAGTATCATTAATCACTTTTGACCTCTTCAATAGCAAGGGTAAGTTGAAAATAATTAATTAATTTTATCTTGATTTTCTAAAGCAACAAATTTTGGGATATATTTGGGGCTAAGTGTTACACCTTGTGTGTTCGTATGTTGTCGTATCGTAAGGTTGCTAACATGGTAAGAAGGTATATTTTTTTTTGAGGTATTTAAATAGGATGATAGTCATACGTTAAGTTTTTAAGTCAAATGAGTTGTAACACGGAAATTGAAAAAGTTTATCGCAAGTTACGCTGGTAAATTTCACTGAAATTTGGGTCAAATGTGAAAGAGCTTTTCTCTCAATATACTTGGATTTATGGGGTGATTCACCTATCAAATCGAAGATCTACGAGTCTAGTTTCCAGCGCATTTAACCGTTTGTCGATACGACATCCGAGTAGAGAGAAATTCGCATCCGTACAAGGGTGCAAACTGCCACAGAACAGTGGGCCCCACTTAAGTGATATAAATAGAGGCCTCCAACGTTTTTGGCCCTCATTTTCATCAATACTAAACCCTAGATCAGCCCTTATACCCTCCCAAATTATTCTCCATCAATCACAATCAATTTCAAAGGCAAATCAAGTGATTACAACATAAGGAATCACATGACAATCATAACATCGTAGACTTCTCGTTCTTTTTAATTTTCGGAAGAAAGCTTTGTCTTGAAATAACTCAAGTTGTAGAGTATTATTCAACTTTTAAGGTATGATTTAACCTTCTCTTCATCTCTTTGAGCCTTACAAGTAATTAAACCTAGAAATTGGGTAGAAATCCCCATAGAATGAGCTTTTGCGATTCTTATGAACTCTTATGGACTTGGCTTTCTTGTTGGGCTGTTTTATGTAGTTTTAACATGTTTCTTTGAGTTATGGTGGTATGGATAGGATTGCACTGATGAGGGGGAGTAGGAAAGTAAAAATTTTGTAGTGCTTTGCGGGAAAATTGAGCTACAAAAGAGCCTACGAACTTATGCCCGCGAGTTGCTTGCTTAAATGCCTAAGTGAAGACTCTCATGAGCTATGAGTTTGATTTGATCTCGAATAGTTCATTTTGTGTAGGTAGCCATTCATAAGGTATTCAAGGACCCGGAAGACGCGTATAGCTCTATCAACGAGGTATGTAGGGTCCTTCTTTATATCTTTCGGCATGACTAGAACTCGAATGAACGTTTATTGGATTGTTTCATCAAATTCGAACTGCTCCACTCCAAATTGATAAATATGATTAAATCTACCCTTTTCACATGAATGACTCATATCGAAGAAGATTTAAGTATTCTCATCCTTCCTTGTTCATCACTCAAAGAGAATTAAAATTCTTTTGTTCGTTCTTTTTCCGACGTCCATATTGATCATGGTTATTGATAGCTTGAACATGATGTCTACTTCAAATAAATCCGTACTACGTAACTTCCATGTTTCTTGTGCTGGTTGTCTCATGGTTGTAAACCAAAGGACGTAGGGACAATAAAGATAATTGAAGGATAACGACAATGGGTCACTTCGACTCTTGTCATGATATCTCTTCTGAGGTCGGTCTTGCATTGCACTTATGTATATATATATGTGTGTTTATTTTCATTACCGTGCCGCGCTATAGTCGGCCGGGTAGGCACTTATATGTGCACCTAGACATGTTTCTTCTTTACCGAGCCGTGTTGTAGGCGACCACCGGGTAGGCACGTAGCTGTGCATTACCACTGATCAGTTGGGCAGAGATGATGTTGTGATGATGAGCTCACCCCACAGAGGGATTTATTATTAATGTTATATGATATGATATATATACCTCCACAGTGAGGAATGATTTTATGAGCACGCATTTACATTTATGTTGTGGATATGGTCACCCTCAGTGGCTTTGAACAGAGTTTCAGGTTATTTGTAAATCTCTTCTCATATTATTAACCTTATTTGTGCTTGTCCTTGCCGCCCTACATATTCAGTACATATTTCGTACTGACGCCTTTTGTGCGTGTGTTCATGCCCACAGGTGCTGATAGACAGGCCGGCGTGCCTCCGCAGTAGGACACTGAGGTTAGCGGTTGAGTGTCGCACTCCACTTCTTCGGAGTTGCTGGTTGTGAGTCTATAGGTACAAATGCATATGTATATGTATTGTTTTGGGGTATGTCGGGGCCCTATCCCGACTTGTTGATATTGTGTTGCTCTTTTAGAGGCTTGCAGACCAGTTGTTAGTGTATATATGTTTTGCATGGCCTTGTCGGCCCCCTGTACAGTTGGCATGACTATATAGTCTTGTTGGCCTTATATATATATATATATATATAAGTTGTTGTTGGGTTCTTGTTAGTGTCATATTGCAGCCTTGTCGGCCTATTATTCATATTACATGTCACAGATGCTATGGTTGGTTCGCTCGGGCCTTCGGGTGCCGAGTGCCGGCCACACTCCCCAAAGTTGGGGTGTGACATATATGACTTCTGGTAAAGAAGATCACAGTTATACCGATTACATGATCCGTTCATTGAAACCTCCCAAAATGTGAATACTGATATTATACAGTGGTTACCGAGCTTATTACTGAATTGTTAATTATATTTTACTACAAGAAAAACGTGATGAGACTGAAAATGATTTATTGTTTCTGAAAGGGCATTTTTATGTTATTTTTTTTTTTTGGGCAAATTATAATATTTTATAAATAAAGAAATGGTCCACAAAGGACAAGTACAAGTAAGGGGGACAATAGCTCGAGTAGTGTATATCGAGCTAAACCTTACCTTACAAATCCTATTGAGGCAAAACCTTACCTTACAAATCCTATTTTTATGTTATTTTCTCTTTGAGATACTAGCATGTTTCTGACTTGTTCCCAAATAAAAACGGTTGTGGTTAAGTGTTATTACTCATTGAGCTAGCGACTTATTCCCCGCTAATTTATTTTAGAGAGACAGCAGTTGACGCAGGCGAGGATCTCGTCAATTAGAGCGCACAAGTTGATATTTTCTCGGTGAGCCTCGCACTTGTTCGCGTGGGCATAGATTTTCTGATTGTTATGGTCTTTTCATTGAACTCTTAGAGTCGCTCCATAGTTATTATCCTAGTATTATGCGTATTCTTTCGTTATTATGGTCTTATGTTGAGTATCGTTCTAATTTATCAAAGTTGGAGATAAATTAGTATTTCTATTGGTTAGTTGGTGTTTAGTTATACTGGAGACTTGTATTGGTTAATTGACAAGTTGTCAATTGTTTGGTTTAATATTAGGATGTTTGATTGTTGATTTGAGACAGGAAAGTTTTTGGATGGTCCAAAAACAGGGGAAATTCTATCCGATTTTCTGTAAAATTTCTGATGAATCTTACTTGGAAGCACTTGCTCCTAATCGTCGGTCACAATCCTAAATTTGGATAGTGACATTCCCACACTGCTTACGGGGCATCCTGGTTTTGTTATATTGGCAGCTTTAGTGATGGTGTGTGTCGGCATTATTTTGGTGGTATTAATAGTAGTAGTTTGGGCCGTGGCTGATGTCAATATTATTAGTCCATAGACATAAAAGCAAGCTACTATTTGGTGAGGAAGCAGAACCATTTTTTGATTGTTTACGTTGCGTTGAGCTTAATTTCCAAGATGATGCAAACTCTAGTTCGAGTTACTGCTTATCATTTTTCATCATATATTAATAAGATGCAAACAGTTAGGGCCAATATTGAATCCTGCCGTAAGGACTGGGTAAAAAAAGCCCCACATGAGTCTTGCAAATTTGTCATTTACTCGTACAAGGAGTCCTTTCCCCACGCAACAACCAACAGGGAAAAGACTATATGAAGAGATTTGCATTAGCAAATGATTTTTATTCATCTATTAGTAATGAATTGGCATAACATCTATATAGGAGAGTGTTTTCAAGTTATGCTCTCATTTCCTCAAAATTAATTCACAATATTCCTTGAATAGCTATTAATCTCGTTTTCATTTTGTACAGCGATGTTTGACTAGACACTGTATTTAAGAAGGAAAAAAAACTTGCGCCACATACTAAAATTACCATTAAAACTTTGTAGCATTAAACATGTCATGACTTAGTAGCGTATAGGGGTGGCAAACGGGAAGGTCAGATCGGATATGAGACGAGTTAAAACGGGTAATGAAAAAACAGATAAATTATCCTGCCCGACCTATATTTAATACGGATAAAAAACGGGTTAACCGGAGTATAATATGGTACCCATATTATCCATGGCTTCTTGAATATGATCATTTTTAGGAGAACTCTTAGTCTCCCAAACTTGAAGAACTCCCAATTTGATGTTTTACAAATGTAAAGGTCAAACTCATTAGTTATCCATTTTTTAAATGGATAATATGGTTCTTATTCATATTTAGCCTGTTTTTAAAAAGTTTATTATCCAGCTCATTTTTTAATAGATAATATGGTGATTAACTATTTTTTTAAAAACCATTTTGCCAGTAGCGTGTACTATGTTTGGCAAGAAAGAAATCAAAGATTATTTCAACGAAAGCTGAGAAGTATTGAGACTGTGAGTAAGCTAATAGTCCAAGATGTTCATTATCTAGGGGATACAAGAAGAAGATTGCTATAAAGTTGCAGAAAATGAACTTTTATCCTAAGCAATATCATTGTCTTATTTATGGATAGGAGGGCATAGAAGAATAGTAGCTTAGCAGTTCGCTGAAGGTTATTATAGGGGTTTTTTGTTTTGATTGTACATATTTTCCGTTGGTAATAAAAATTTTACTTACCAAAAGAAAAATATGTCCTGACTTCTTTATGAAGCAGGTTATTCTTTTACTTTTTCTAAAGGAATTTTTAACTTTTTATATAGTATATTATTCTCTCTACTCAAGTTTCAAATTACATGATCATATATAATTTTCTAATTATATACAAATAAGATTTAAATGAGTATCCCTTTATATTAGGAATTGAATAAGGAATATCAGTTATTTCCTTATCCCTTTATACTTGTTCACTCTCTCTCTCCGTCTCTCTCTCCGTCTCTCTTTCTGTCTCTATCTCTCATTCTCTCTCTTTTTCTCTCTACTCTCCTTCTCTGTTTTTTCCGCCAAATTTTCTTCATTTGATGTTCTCTTTTTTTTATGCTTTCTTGTTGTATAGAGTTTTAGTGAAATTCATCAATAGATTTCAATCGTTTTAACTTAGCAATTTCCTTTCATGTTGCACAATTGGTGTTCAAATTGAAATTTTCAATTAATAAATTTTGAAAGTGTTTGATCCTCCATCATTGATAGCCATTAAAAAGCTTTGAAGCTTTGAAATCGAATTTGAATTTTTAAAAAATATTATTTGTTTGGATTGGGTGTTGTTGCAAACAATTGGAAATATTATTTGGAGTTTATATCTCAATTTGAGGGTGTTTTAGTGAAGATTAGACTTGATTTTGGCCGAATTTCAGATTGAAACTCGAAGAAGAAGAAGAAGAAGAAGAAGAAGAAGAAGAAGAAGAAGAACACATGACATACAATATGCTTATGAAATTGTAGTAAAGTTGTATTATAATTGTATCATAATTGTATTTTGTTGTAGTTATTTATTTTTTTATTTGAATGTTGTATGAAAGTTGAAAAATAGTTGTATAAAATTTGTATTTAAGTTATCAATACTATCTTTTTACATAAAGTTATTTATATGTATCAAAATTGTATTAAGATAGTAGGTTTTGATGGGAATTTTAGAGAGGAACAAGCATGCATTACATACAAAATATATACCAATTAGATATAAAAAAATATAAAATACATATTGTATAAAATTTGAATAAATATTGTATTTAAGTTGTATGATATTATAATTGTATTTAACTGGGTAGAAATAATGTATGAAAATTATAGATAAGTTGTAAATAAATTGTATAATATATAATTAGTTGTATGAAATTTATTTTTGTAGATATTCAAATTTGCATTTAAATTTGTACGAAATTTATTTTTAATTTATGTATTTATGTACCATATATTATTCTTTTCTCAGTTAATTTATTAAGGAAAGAGAAGTAGAGAATGAATTCCTGGCTGCTACCTGTGACAAGAGATACCAAGAATGGGAATGCGACAAATCGTCATTAGAGCCAATTTTAATTTTTAGGCAAAGTTGTGGGATATATAGTTCAAGTTTAAGTATTTATTAACAAGATTACAACCACATTAGTGAGGTCTATGATTAAGGTGTCTCTTGGTATAAATATCATGTACAACGTAGTCGCAAAATTTGCCACATTCTTTGTTACTAATCTCTTTTTTTTTTTCTTTAGCATAAGATAGGTCTGAAGTCTGGCATCTGAAGTAGGGGAGAAACTATATTAGCAGATGACTGGTGGATAGATTTGGAGATAGCACTCCACAGCTCCCAGACTTCTTAACTATTCAAATATTGGGATAAACACCTCTAGGAAGACTCCAATAGGAACTAAAGCACCGGATTATGTCACAACCATTGACCGGAGAAGAGAGAAAATATAAGCTGATTGATGGTGAACAAGAATAAAGAGAGGAGAGAAAAAAAGAAAAGAGTGTAACTAAATCGCTTGATTGAAGGCACTAATAATGAATTGTGAGCCTTTTAAGGTGAAATGTATATAATTTGTACGTAATCCTTATTTAGGACAGGTAATATACAAAATTAAAACAATTTTGATAAATAAATTTTAAATATTATACAAAAATAAAAAAATCCATTTTCTAAAATACCAAAATAAATTATTATAAACTGTTACATGTTGCTGCAAATTACTTTGACTAAATACTGTATAATGACTACACACTATAGAAAAGTTACATAAAATGTAAATATTAAGTTCAATCGTGCCTAAGGGGGCACGGTTCATATTCCTTTGACGACTTGTAAAGATTCGAGGGAGGGACGACCCTTGACTCGTGATTTGATAGGATTTTGCAACGCAGGCACGACTAAACACGAGTCTTGAATATTTTGTCATCCACTCTTCTTAAAAAGAATTAATACCCTAAATCAGTCTTAAACTATCACATTTTATCAGATTTTACTTAAACTATTTGGTATCTCCAAAACACTCCTAAATTATATTGCTATTCGCATTTAAACTTCTCGTTGCTTGTCGTGTGTACACACTCGCTTGGGAGGACGTGCCAGCTAAAAAAAACCATCAAAATAGCCAACCTAATCCTCTTTCAACTTTATTTTTTAACTTTTCTGATCCATATACAAGCTTTCATGGCAGAACACAAATTTTTATTCACAGCTGTAGTTGCCAAATTGTTGCTGGCTAAGCTAAAAGCAAGTTGCAAATGAAGTTCTAGCTAGTTCCATAGTCGATTACTCCTATTTGGGATATACAGTTCTAGTAGCATATTAAAATGAAAGACAAATAATCCTGTGACAATAAAATGAAAGTCTATATCGTACTGGAAAAAGTGCACTAATTTCTCATACCGTGTAAATGACATTATTCAAAATTGACAAATGGAATCCTTAAAGGAGATCCAAGCGAGTTCTATTGAGACATCACAAAAGTGACAAACATGCGAAAGCAAATAACACTAAAATGCAATAATATTATAGCGTTACTACCATAATCACTTTCACACCGCCGTATGCAACAACAGCCCCATCACAGAACTGCAATTATCTTTAAGATGTTGTAATCACACAGCTATGAGGACTCGATTTTCTTCATCATAATAGTATGGGAGAGGAAAAAGAAAAAACAACTCTGTACATCTTACCTTCCTTCCAAGTCACTGGTTCTTGAAAGACTGCAGAAAAAAATATCAATTAGTAAACCAATTTATTAGTTCGGCGCTTACTATAATTACATTTAAATGTTTCACAGTTAAAACCTCGGAATTTTTAGACACATCCTTGATCAGGTCAGCAACTTCTCTCTTCTTTTGCTCAGCTGCAAAAGTACCAAAACATATGCTCAGAACAGCCTGAAAACTTGAATAGAATGAAGAGGAGATGGAATATTAGTTACCCATTTTAGATAGATCCTCCATTCTCCTCGAGGTCCTTACTGCAAATCTTTGGAAACCAGGGCTGAGGTGAAAAGAAAGAGGCAGTTTAGCGGGCATCTTCTGATGACCATTACAGCTTAATATCTCAAGTCTGATACTACTGAGAGACATAGTAAATGGTATCCAGAAAAATAAAAACATTAGATTCCCCACGGAACCAGAAAGATATGTTTCCTCTCAGACATAGGAACATTTTCTCCATTTACCCAGAGACATAGGCACATGAAGGTTTTTTTCTTTTTTTTTTTTTTGGAGAGATCAGTTACATGAAGAAGTAATTCCAAACTCTCCTACAAAATTAACTCTTGGCACAAAACATCATTTTAAGTTTAATCTTGTCTACAATTTTATATGACAACAACAACAACAACAACAACTCAGTAAAATCTCACAAGTGGAGTATGGGAGGATAAAGTGCACGCAGACCTTACTCCTACCCCGGAGGGGTAGAAAGGCTGTTTCCGAAAGACCCTCGATTCAAGAAGAAGAAAATCAACAATAGACAACAGATCAGTAACAGCAACAGAAGCTAGAAAAATAATACCAACGTTGTAAGAAATAGAAAATAGATGTAAAAGCAATAACAATAACCAGTAATAATGCCATAGAAAATAGTGTGGAAACTACATAACCACTAACAACCCAAGGCGAAATATTATCAGCCTAGCCCCACCCCGGGAACAACTTAGAAAAACGCTCGACTCCCTCCTAACCTACAACTCTAATGCTCGACCTCCACCCCTTCCTATCTAGAGCTATGTCCTCGGAGATGAAGTCGCGCCATATCCCGCCTGATCATCTACCCCAATACTTCTTAGGCCGGCCTCTACCTCTCCTCGTACCTGCCACTATCAACCGCTCACACCTCCTAACAGAGGTATCTATGCTTCTCCTCCGCACGTGCCCGAACCATCTAAGCCTCGCTTCCTGCATCTTGTCGTCCACGCCACCTTCTCCCGAATATCTTCATTCCTAATCTTATCCAGCCTAGTGTGCCCGCACATCCATCTCAACATCCTCATTTCTGCCACTTTCATCTTCTGGATATGAGAATTCTTGGCTGCCCAATACTCAGCCCCATACAACATGGTCGGTCTAACCACCGCTCTATTGAATTTGCCTTTAAGTTTCGATGGCACTTGTCTACAATTTTATACGACTAGAATGTCTACAAGAAGTAGCCAGCAACAGCAGCAAAAATAAGTAATACTTGTAAACATGATTCATACATTAAAATTATCACTTGTCGACAAAGCTACAATAGTATTGCAACAATAAGTTTATACATTCTTAATGCTTTGTGTAATTATAGCTGCACAACTTCTTTTTTTCTCTATTATTATTTGTTTGAAGTCGCATATAAGCCAGAAAGATTTTCCTCATCCCATTCACTCACTGCAGTATATGAATCTAAGAAGTGACAAACAAAAGGAACACACAGCTCACTTTGAGGGAAGCTCTAGCAAGCACAACACAACAATCTTAGCAACAAATATGAATAGTTTAGAAAATTTTCTTTCTCAAATAAAACAAAGATAAAATAGAGATAAGAAGATCATTCAAGCAGCCTTGGTCGATTGCATATGTTGATGTCAAATTTCCATCATCTTCACACAAGCCTACAGATTCATCATTGTCAAGCTTCTACTTCATATTAAAGACGAAAAGTACAAAAACAACCATTAACCCTTGCTCATGAAACATTGATTGCTTGTTGTACCGTGTAAATTGTGTAAAAGTAGGATACTCCAAATTCAGAGGTCAGAAAACGCCTTGGTGGAAAAAAACGTGAATGAAGGATCCCACTAAATTGAGTTTGGTCCATGAATCTAAGAATTGGCGAGAATTATTGATCTCTCACAATTCGAAAAACTAACATTTGAACTGATGACCTGTCATTGATCCCTCCAAATTGCATTAATTTATCCTAAAGACTTGCTGAAGGGTTAAAACCGACCAACCCATAATTGGCGAACGCATACATAATAAACATAAATTATGTAAAATCATTCACAACCCAATAAAGTAAGTTTTATCTTTCCTATAAACTAAGTTTCCTAGGCCGATATGTTTCAATTCCAAACTAATTAAGGTCAGCTACATGAATGTATGAATCTTTTTTATATCCGTTCCATTCTATTCGAACAAATTTTATTCCAGCACTAAAGATTTATCCTTTACGAAAAACCAAAGATAAATAAATAAGATAAGAATATAAACTAAAAGTAAACAATAAATAGATTAATTACCTGTTGGCGAGTCCATTGACGATCAATTCGTTGGCTACATAAGAAATAACCCTATGAATAAAGTTTCCTCCTCCAGCCATGGTCTTGCTACAACTTCTATACGAATAAGAACAGGAATAAAATATAAATAAAGAACAATCGAAAGATATGAATTTTACGTTTTTCTTCTGATTTAGTAACTTCACAGATCGAATATCAGATTTCGAAAAGCAATGTAAAACGCTAGTGAATGAATGGACGAGGTACGATGAGATTGTTACCTTGGGAAATAAGGAATCAGCAAAATTAGGATCTCGAGTTCCCGAAGATTCGAGATAACTCAGGACATTCATAAGGCTTTTTATGAGGGGTAGGAGGCCCAATTTTAATGGGCTTTCAGATATGGGCTTGGAGTCTTAATCCACTTGTTTTCCTTATTTGATTTCTAATTATCAGGTATCTGGTAAATACATTTTTGTACCACCGGAATATAAAACTTGACCACTTAGATTATATTAATAATGTATAAATCTTTCATTATTGGTAGATATAAAATAATCTTTCAAGCTAAGTTTCAATGTTTTAACAACATCCTTTCTCCTTGTGAAATAACTACGTCTCAGTCGCAATTTTTTGAGATGGTGTTAGCTATATGTATTCTTAAAGTTCATGTCAATCCATATAATTCATCTCAATCCAAGTCTCGATAAAATTACTTAGAACGTCTTTATCAAGCCAAATTTAAATAATACAATTCCAAACTTCCATATTATAAAGTTAATTACTGGGGAAATCACAGGGTAATTCATTCATTTCCCATATTATTTCAACCAGCGAGGTTACATGTAATTTGCATTTGTTTTGGCATATAGGGAAGAATCATTTCCGGCCTGTTTAGCATTACATTTTGGGGCTACAAATATGCAAAGAGTAATTGATTCCAAGTATCAAGAACTCCAGGCGAACACCAACGTATGCAATCTGCAAAATGCAACGGATCAACTCTTTGCTCAGCTGTTAACAATTTTCCTTGCAATTCACCATAAATTGATGTATGTGCATCAATTCTATACTCAGATAATTGTGTGATATCCAAAACAGTAACAGGAACACTCATCATCTCTTTGTTTGAACCAGTTCCCTAGTGTCCCTTCTTCATTACTGGTCTTGTCTCATTGTAGCACCTCATTCCATTTATGTTCCCCCATTCTTGTTTCTGAAAATATGTATAGAAAAGTTTGAGTGAGTTTAAGTTCCACTAGAAAATAGGTATGTTTGTTTGCTATGATAACTTACTTTTGGTGTGAAGGGGATATACTAGTGAAAAAGACCCGTGTTTTTTTAGATCAACTATTGAATCAATCCAATTTGCCCATATTCTTAGCGCTACTCTGTAAGAAACTGCTGTACCTAATTCTTCATAACCTTCTTCTCCGTTTTCAAATTCGCCCCATCTGCATTTTTTTAATCAATTTAAGAGACGATCTGAAGTATTCAATTTAATTCATTTCTTCGAAAGTTATAATGTGGATATAAGTGAAAAGATTTTCTTATGTGTGCATATAAAAAATTGTTAAATTCCCATGCGGCAATGGACATTTTTAGTTTAGTGGAGAAGGGTTACTCAAAAAATGCTTTTAGGTTGCATGTTCAAATTCCAAATGTGAAAATCAATATTTTTTTAATCTTCATATTGAAATTTTTGACTCCGCTTTTAAAATTGAAGAATTTACAATGCCTTGGTTTGAGTCCACTCATCCACCAAACGTAAGTATTGAAAAGAAGGATGTCTGCTCCTAACCAATACTTGGCACGCTCAATTGAGTCCATTTTAATGATTCTCTGATTTGGATCACTTGTTTGAATAACAAGTGAAAATCAGATACATGTGAAAACTAGGTAGAGATGAGTCGAGAGTTGGCTAGACTTACTGAAGTGGAAAGAGATTCAAAATTAGGAAAATGTCATTTTCACTACCCCAAAACTTCCACTTTGTAAAAACACATTTCCAACTAAGATCAATGCATAATGCTATTACCTTTGGACCTAATTCCATGATTGCATCTAGAAAAAGATCATAATTCCATTTTTACTTCATTATATACATACAACTACAACATACTCATTTTTTTCTCACGCCGTGAGGTCTGAAGAGGGTAGTGTGTACGTAAATCTTATCCTTATCTTGTGAGGATAGAAATGTTATTTTCAATAGACTCTCGACTCAGAAAAGTATAAGCATCACATTAATAAAAATATAAACAAGAAGGGCTTCATTACATGCATACATGACGCAAAACTTAAATCAAACAACTTCTTCATTTGGCATTAGTAAAGAGTCAAGTTGTCAAGGAAGCAACTGATAGTGAACAAATGACTTGTAAAAGTTAAACAATTCGGCCTTTTTGGATTCATCATATATATCTTGAGTCTCTATTAGAACATTTCTATAAATAGAGAATTTCCTATTTGTCTGAAACAACTACTGTAGAATTGCACAAGCATGATTAAGTTCGTAGTTTAATTAACATACTTCCAGAATGAAAATACTACATAATTAATAATTGGGTACGGTGTTTAATTAATTTGTGGAGATCGTAGATGGTGGATTGAGGTTTCAGGAAATAATAATGGTCTCAACTAGTTATAGGTATCTAATAATATTTATGAGGCAAAATGTTATGCGCTAACGCTATAGGGGTGTCAATGGATATTCGGAGACCTACTAAGCCGACCGAATCGTATCGTATCGAACTGATTTTTAGGTTTCTTTTAAAAAAACCCTATATTTTTATATAAATTTATAACTGCACCGATAATTAGGATAGGTTTTTTTATAAAAGTAAACCAAAAAATACCGAATCGTACCGAATAAATTTTACATGTGAAAAATATATTTATATAGTATGTTTAAAAATAATAATGTATTAAATTTTTCTTTGGGCCTTGAATTATGAAATTTGTTACAGGCCAACAAGTAATTAAGCTCAAAATACGAATTCTTAAAACCTATTATTCTACTCTACTTAAACTAAGTTATTTCAAATATCTTCATTAGCAAGATACTAAGTATTCTAGCGATTATGAGTAGCAAACTATAATGTATTGAATATGTTTTTTTTCATATAATTTAGATTTATCTTTTTGAATATTTAATCTTCTATAGACTTTATTCGTGAGTCCCAACTAGGTTAATATTTTTTCACTCGCATAAATTATATTTTCTTTGGCTTTGCTTGGTTTCTTTGCCATTGTTGTAGAATAGTTGATGAATCTATACTCTAGTCATTTTTTATTTTTTTAATTCATCACCCTTTAAACAGTAGAATTGTCTAGAGAGTTTTTCTAAGTCCTATAAAAGAACGTATGTTATTGCATGCTACTTCTACTGGTGAATTTTACATGATATTTTATAAAAATACCGAAAATTAACCCAACCGTACCGATACCGAAGAGAAACCGATTGAAACAGTTTTGAAAAGTCTAATTTTAATTATACATAATAAAATAACTGAAAAATTAATATGGTATAAATTTTATACAATAATTGACCGAACAGAACCGTTGACACCCCTAACTGGCAGTGCAAAAAATACTTATTATTTGCATGATTGATGAGAGTGAATAAACTTATTATGCTTCTAATATTATGCAATTGTTTCTTCACGAAACAAAAGTTAAGTAAAACAATATTCTTGGAAGATATCTTTTGACATTGACACACTAATACTATGTACGCAGTTGTTAGAAGCTTGAGCAAAAAACCTAGGACGCTTTTTAGTTCCTTAATATGAAAAGTTATAAATTAAGAGGGGTGAATTGGATATCTCTTGATCAAGCTAAATATGGCAATTAAGTAATTTGATCATATGAAAAGTTACAAATTAATAGCTCGTTTGGCTAAACTGTAAATCAACTTATTTTGATAAGTATTTTTTTTTTAAAGTATTTTTCTGAGAAATATTTTTGGTGAGAAGCAGTTTGTGTTTGACTAATTAGTTTGAAAAGCACTTCTGAACAGTAATTAGTGTTTGGCCAAACCTCTTCTGAATGTATTTTTCTCAAAAGTGCTTTCGAAGAGAAACTATTTTTTTTAATTTCAAAAGTTTGACCAAATATCTTAATTTTAAAAAAAATACTTTTGATAAAAAAATATTTTTGCCTCAAAAGAAGCTTGGCCAAACGGGCTAAGGAGTGGTGAATTGATTATATCTTGATCAAGCTAAACATAACCATTAAGTAAAACTTAAAACTGTTACTCCAAATTCGAGGGCGTGGATTGATGGTCGATAAATGTGAAAATCATGATAGAGACCAGAAAAGGTGAAATTCAAACACCACTGTTTTTTAAATCTTCAAATAAAAAAAGGGAAAAAAACGAAGGCAAAAACAGAACCAGTAAATGTGAGTTATGTTACCGAGTTGTACCGAGTTCAATCAGAACAGAAACCCCCCAACTTCCAGCTCACTCTTAAACACTCCTCAAAAGCTCAAAGCTCAGACAAACAATGGCGAATCGGCGATGCGTTCAAACCCTAAGCCGTCATTTAACATATCTTTTCTCTCCAAACCCATCATCTCTCCATTCCCTCACTTCCATTTCGCCTCAAACCCTAACCCCACAAATACTCAAATCCATCGACACACTAACTCCCTCTCCCAAATGCCCCACTGTTACCACTAAATTTTCATCTTTCCACAGGCATTTCTGTTCCAATCGACCGATCAATAGCGACGATGACGAGGAGGGAAGTGAGGAAGAAACTGATGATGATCATGACGTGGAGGGTTTGGAGTCGAATATTGAGCCCAGCAGAGAGTACACTCCAGAGGAGAAAGAACGCGAGGCAGCTGAAATTGGGTATAAGGTCATCGGCCCACTTCAGAAATCGGACCGGGTCTTCAAACCATATGAACCCATTTTCGCCGTTGTTCAGGTTAATTACTGTTTCCTGTATACCTTATAATCCCAAACTAGTTGGGGTCGACTATATGAATGTCTATGCTATTTTTGATTAACTTAAGATATTAGGAGTTTTTTAACACTATAGATTATATACGTTTAATGATAAATTTCGTATCTTTAGTTGTGACCTTTACAGAATTGAAGCTGTTGTCTTTTTTTATGTAGATTGGTTCTCACCAGTTTAAAGTGAGCAATGGTGATTCCATTTTTACTGAGAAACTGAAGTTCTGCGAAGTTAATGACAAGGTAAGTTGGGTTCTTGCTTTCTGGAAATTGTGTACAAAGTTGATGTCTTTTTCTTATACATACCACTAACAGAAGGCACCTTGAGGACGCTGTAGCAGCCGGCGCTAACTTAGTAAAATATATGTCTTTAAAATTGTTCAACAGTTCATATAGTTAAAATCAAATGCAGAATGTGCAGTGCAGATGCACCCGCTGCTCTCATACTATAATTGTCCCTAACTGCTGAAATTACATCAGGAAAAAACTAAAGGCTGAGTTTAGGGTTGTGGCTTTCAAAGGTCTGGTTGGTTTGTGACCATGTATGGTTGTTTTTATGCTCTGTTGTTTGTTCAAGTAAGGAATGAAGGGGTAAAGGGATACTCTAAGTGCTTATTTGCGCTTTATGTGCCTCGTCCCTCTGGATGTGTTAAATGCTCAATTTCTACCAGACCTTATTTAGGACTGTAGGAGCTAGTTGATGATCTCCTTAGTTCTTTTGTGCAAATGTGTTAGGTCTCAGTCCACTACTTTTATCTTTGCTCTTCTCAATAGATTATTTACTACTGACCTTGCATCAACTGGCATTCCTTGAAAGAAAAGGCTCCAGAGCAATTCTTAAGGAAAAAGTTGAGAAAAAAAGTATAATCTATAACATCAATGAAGTGGTGATATACGTGGAAAAAAGTTTAAGATATTTATTATTAGATGAGGGGAATTTCATAATTCTATTTTTAACATATCTGATGCTTGGTGAACAGGGGGAAAAGGAAGTTGCCCTTTTATTGTTTTTGAAATTTGATAATTACCCTCCTCTTGTTATGTATTTTTCCTAAATTAAAAAGGCCTTTTCATAAAACCATGCAACTTTGGTTTGATTAAGAAAACGAGCAACTAATTTTTTTTTTTGAAAACCATGATTCTTTTTCCTGTCATCAGTTTATTCTTTAATCTTCAGGTTTTTGTTGGTAGAAAGTAAATGCAAGTTAGACCATTGGGATTTGGGACTTTGAGAAAGCTATTAATCCATGTTATTGCGATGAAACAGCCTTGTAATATTTTCTGTGTATCCTAGATATTATTGCAAAAGGAGTTTCCTTGTTTTAATATGCAGGTATAATACTGAAGGGTTAATGAGACTATTTGTTACGTACTTACGTTGGAGAAGAATTGACAAGTGCTTATAATTAAAAAAGGGTAGTATGCCTTCTGTTCTAAAATTATGTAAAGTAAAAAAGGAGCCTTCAATTATATTGCTGGAAATGAACATCTTTTGAGATGTGCATGCACAAAAGTCTTGGGTTCCATAATCCATATGAAACTAATTGGCTTTGATATCTTTCGATGCTGAAGGAAGATGCTAATTCTTTTTGGTTTCCGACTTAGTTAGAAGTAACTACCACCATAGAAATTGTTTAGAAAACAAATCTTATGGCAGTTTTAATAGAAAGGAGGTAGGAACAAACTTATCACCCTTAAATGTAATGTGGTTTGTGTTTATTGATAGGTTTAGTTCTAATACAAGCTGAAGCACACGATAAGCTTCAAAGTACTAGAATCACGTTGCGCATGAGACCTTGACCCTGATGAAGCTTGCTATGTGCTTCCCCTTTCTCACTTTAGTTTTTGCCTGTCTTTACTTGTGAAAAATGCTTGTACATTGGAATTACTGTCACGTGAGTGCATAACTATGTCATTGTTTTGTGTTCAGTTAATACTAAACAAGGTTTTGCTGCTGGGCTCAACGACTCAGACAATCATTGGCAGGCCTATATTGCCGGATGCAGCTGTTCATGCTGTCGTTGAGGAGCATGTAAGATAGTTGTGCCATGTCTCTACCTTTGCCTTTAGTTTGTTTGCATATTTACTTGCGTATTTTCTGGTTGACTAGTAAGTGACTGTTATGTCAGTTCCCGTGAAGTTTGAGAAGTTAGATTAGCAATTTCCTCAGAAACCACTTTTTAATCCTTTTAAATATATTAAAAGAAGAAGTTCTTATTTGAATGAATTCTATTAGTAGGTTCATTGAGAGGAATACTTATCCCAAGGAAAAAAAGGTTTATCGAGAGCCAGCCTCGACTTGCTTGGGACTGAGGCGTTATTGTTTTTTTTTTTAAATGATCTATTTTTACTCACTGTTGAAAAGGTATTGCATATATTGCACTACCTGTAACCACTTATGGTAAGTGGACTTATATTAGTAATATACAGTACCTCAAGAATGGTTTGTGTAATTAACAAAACTCCATTTTTCAGTAGTTATTAACTGTTAGCTTCAATTATATTACTTATTGGATCTTGCTGAGCTTATTCGAGGAATGCCATAGATGTGGAACTAGGTTCAGTTCTTCAGGCATTGAGCTTGGATGTTTGCATAACTTGCTTCATATTTGCACACAAACACATCTTATTTCATTCCACATGGATTAGGAAATTTAATGTGTCCTTCTCTTGGTCCAGGCATTAGATGCTAAAGTACTTATATTCAAGAAGAAGAGACGGAAGAATTATCGACGGACACGAGGACATCGACAGGTTAGTCATTGATTCATCCATAATGAACATACTGCCTGAAACACAGCTATGTTTTATACACGTTGTTACTTCTCATCCTCTTTTCCTATTCATTTTTAGGAATTAACAAAATTGAGGATTACGGATATACAAGGAATTGAGAAACCTGAAGTGGCACCGCCTCTTAAAACAGAGAAGAAAGGTGTTAAGAAGGTAGCAGTAGCAGCTTAAAGATGCTAAAAAGTTTTAGCAATAGTTGAGCAAGGGATTTTTGGCATATACAGCTGACATGGCTCAGCTTTTTCCGTTCCTCCTATCTTATAAGATTTATGGGAAAATGCAGATGCCACATGCGGTCAGGTGTTAAACTGGCATGAGATGGAGGGCAATGATTCTGTTGTAGGCTTAACATAGTTGAATCTTGAGGATATTTTCGGTTACAAGAACACACCGCCTATAAAGCTTAGAGAATAATATTTTCTTGTAAAGGAGTATGTCCGACTCTCGAGTCATTGGTGGTTTTTGTTTTCTTTGCTGGTTTGCCCTTTCCGTATGTGTTGTCATATTGCACGGATTCAGCTGTTGGACTATGCAAAATATGGTGAGATATGATCGGCTTTGATTAGATATTTGATTTTTGCATTGCTTTGTATAAAACATTAGCATTGTTGTTTAGCAAGTAAAGGAAAAACTAACGCTAACTCTTCTTTCAGACACTATTGTTACTGAACTGGCTAGCATGCAAAACTTTGCTTATCAATCACTGTGAATATTTTCAATGTAATTAGGACTGGTATCTGTTTAAGCTTTCTAGATGCATCGACAGGTTTCTGCAGTACTCTGTGCTCTCCTGCTTTCCCCAAAATTAGAGGTTGTAAAGTACTGGCACTTCATTAAGAAAAGTTTTTTACTGGCAACTTTTCCCGCATAACCGGATTAAACTGAATTAATCAGCTGATTTTGCAACAGATGCTACTCACTCCGATGAGGTAGTTTGACTCTGTGCGAAGTTTAAGAAAAAAAAGAAGATTTTTGAAACTTGTGGTCTTAAAAGCTTGAAGGATAAAAGCTTTGTGGGATCGATGATATTTGTGTGGGTATAAAAGCTTCTCATTTCGCACACCACGGTTATCAAAGAAAAAAAGGGGCAACCAGAAACCTAAATGAGTAACTCTGTCTACAATTTTTTTGTATAGGTAAAGATAGGTTACCATTGTTGATTTCATCTGATATAAATGACTTAATAAGGATATAGGCACATTCCAATCCTATGGCAATCAATGAGGGTGTAACCAAGTGTTAAGACTCTGGTTATTGTCAGCTTTCAATAGTTTGAATCATCTACTCAAAGCTTTCGAGTCTGTTTATTTGATATTTTGCCCAAGAGAATATAGTGCAGACTGAAGGGTGAGAAGTTACCCAGACTGAGTCGAAGGCACAAGATCAAATTCCCCATCCAAGCTCCGACAAAAAATAAAGCCACTTATTTGGAACCGCGGCCTATATAATCAAGAAAAGAAATGCATATGCCTCTCAATCAACAGAAAAGTTTAAGTGACTAATACAAGCATGGTTTTTGAACATCATAATCTCAAGCATTAAGAGATATAAGAAAAACACATATAATATCTTTGATAGTATGACCAGTTATTCAGGTGGACCAAAAGATTTTACTGATGTACTTAGCCAGAACTGAGAATGTGCTGCACCCGGACATTTACAAAAAGGAAAAACTCAGCTCCTGATCAGTAAGAAGCTGAGGAATTCCGACATTTGCTCCACTTTGTGGACCTCATCTATTTTGCACCAAAAAGCTTAATTTGTATAATGCTTTTACCTTTCATCAAGTTTATGGATTAAGATATCTATCTTTTGACCCCTAACCATACCCCAATGCCCCGACCTCCCCTCCCTTCTCTCTATCACGGTTTCTCTTTGCTTCCTTTTTTTTCTTTGATAATGAGAAATCCCCAGAAGCCAGCTGGTGCAGGATTTGAATTTCGGTGGATAATGGGTTTTTATCACTAAACCAAAGCCCTGGGGGCTCTATCTTAGTCTTTCTTTTCTTCTTTTATGTGACAAGGATGAAATTCTAGAGTGGTCTTCCAACAAGCAAGGATAATTACTCTAAAAGTATTTTTAATAAAGGGATATTCTAAGATTATAGTGACAATATGTTGTAAACTTTCCTGCTCAATACTGTTTCGACGCGAGTAATAATTTTAGGCCATCTCATAAAAACTGAGGATGGGAGAGGGGGCGGATTCATAAACATGATAATAGATGTTAGAAACATCAACATTTTGCTTTATTACTAACGCTGAAAAACATGTTATTCAAAATCAAAAAGAAAGAAGCGTGATGAAAAGTTTATAAGAAAGAAGGTAAAGTGAAATCTGAAAATAGCAAAAGTGTTTCTGATATATATTTCTTAATTAGACGAATGTTGTACTCTTGCATGCTAACCTCAATAACATTCATCTTAGCCTGTTACACTAGAAATGACATTTAAAACCAGCAGATATAAAGGTTGCAAATCTGTTCTCAATAAATCTGCTTCTACATCAGCACTATCAAACAACTGTTCATTTCTCCAGGGTTAGCTTATTTTTGGCCAAGAAAGCAAAGCAGATTAATCAGTCTAAAACAGCCAGACAAACGATGTGACAAAATGTCATAAGTAAGAATATTCCGCTTTTTTTTTCTTTCTTTTTTTTAAAAGAAATTCAGTAAGTTCACTCATGTGTATGAACTCGTTTAGGTTGCTGACCTCGTGAACAACAGGGCAGCCAATCCTTCTCAAACAAAAAGATTATCTAATCTCAGAAAGGCTAGATAAAGTGTCACCTTTGAACTTAGCGAAGATTAGCCGACTTATATTTTGTCTAGCTACCTTCGAACTTAGAGAAGGTTAATTGAATCAGATCACTATAAATTTGGACAAGAAATTTATATATGTGCATGTGAATTTAAACCTGATAGACTAAAGTTCACTTCCGATCATCATGATAAATAGAAAACTCAACTACATATGGAAGTTAGAGACAACAACAACAGCAATCCAGTAAAATCCCACAAGTGGGGTTTGGGGAGGGAAGAATGTACGCAGACCTTATCCCTACCCCAAGGGAGTAGAGAGACTGTTTCTGGAAGACCCTCGGCTCAAGAATATTATGGAAGTTAGAGAATCACCTCACATTGTGTATCTTTGCCTGTGAGGATACGAGAAATCTGAAGGGCCCTGCTGAAAGATTCATTAAATAATATTCTTGTCTGCATGGATTGAAATCCAGGCATCCATGATAGAAATGCCAGAGGAGCCATAACAATTAACCCAAGCATCATATCATATAGCCGAGCCAAGGACACAACAGTGCTCCAAACCAAAGTAGACTGCAAAAAGGGCCGGAGCATTAAGGCAATTTGGATTAAGCCCCATCCAGTTGGAATAAATGCCAACAAACTTGTGATGAAGTCAAACAGCGTAAACTTGGTTAACCTCAACAATAGAACAATCACCAATGTAGTGAGCAGAATGACAAGCAACTGCACAAGTCGATAATATATGTGCATACGCAATGGCAATGTAAATTGCCACAACAGCGGCCATAATAATCCAAGACAGCAAGTAAACACCAATACTAGTGTTACCACCAGCAATTTGTAATTGATAAACAATTCCATATTGAAAGAAGAACAAACGAAGATCCATAATAATCTCAAGCAACTTTCCCAGAGACCGGCAGTTCTCAAGTGGTCCTGTTCTTCATACCACCATGTCTCCCAACTTTGATACGCTTTTACAAAAACTCCCCTATTGTACCAAATCCAATGCATGAAATCATCAATGTTATACACTGTTCTTAACCAGTCAAACCCAGAGGGATTGAACAAAATCGGAGATGTTATCCATGACAGTACAAGGAGCCAACTTGATATAGTCATAACTATTGTATACGGGTAAAACCGGACTCATTGAACACCTCGATTTTCCGGTAAGCCAAACGGAGCAGGAACGTGACCGTAATGAATCGGAGACAGAGCGAGGAGCGCTCGTATTGGGTTTGGGGAAAAACATCTACCCTCGGGGGTATCAGGGCCATGTCCTCCGGGTCCGATTCGAGGATTAAGACTTCGGAGGGCATTATCAAACAGCTACACACGACTAACAAAGGGCCGTGATGTCCGTGCCCAACCGGATATCATGGCGTGAATCTCGGTCCCTATCGGTAGAAAATCAGTGATTAGCAAAACAGAAGATTTTTACCTTTCTTAGAATTGTACTTAGGGTAAAAATCCCCTGCTATATAAAGGGGAAAGATTATTATTCAGGGGACACATTGTAACACGCATATCAAGGCAATTTATTTCAATTCTCTTTGTTGTTCAAAGTTCTTATTTTTGTTCTTATGTTATTCATAAGTATAAGCTTGGAACCGAGGGCAGGTTTTTCATCGAGCCATCAACCAGCTAGAAATCACTCTTATCATTGGTTTGGTCATCTATTACGTTTTTCATTTGCTTAATCTATCGTCATTGATCACTCGTATTGAATTAATCCGCATATCCTTAAAACCACATATAAATTCAATTGTTATCCGTTTTTTAGGGTAAACAGTTTGGCACACCACGGGGCTAGGGATAATAATGGAAATTTGATACAAATTACCATAATGCACTCTATTTTACACTTGTTCTTTGAGATTTTAATTTCAGGTCAAATTAAAAATGTCAAACTCTCAATTTGCTCATTTGAACGTTGATACTGAGTGTAGCCACCATGGCGAGAATAACAATGTAGTGCCCAGCAACGAGGTGCCCCCTATTAACCCCAATGGAGTTCCAGTCGTGGACCTGATCGATGCTAACTCACATGTAGCTATCGACGCAAGCTTGCCTATCTACCCCGAAAACAGCGTTCACATGGGAGTCCGATCAATGGCCTGGAGTACACACGACGGCGAAGGTGATATGATCAATTTGCGGGTGATCTTCGAAATGTTATAGGCTCAACAGGTAGCGATAGCCCAGTTGCGGAACCAAAGATGCGCCCTCAGCAGAGTTGAGCCCGAACCATCCCCGAAAAACACTCGCAGAAATGAACCGGCCACAGAAAGGCCGGGTGAAGTTGAACCCAGGACCAACCCCGGATAATAAAGATGCTTGAGGAACTGACAACATGGGTGGAATCGAGAGAAAAGAAAATCGAAGTCAACGATAAAAAAGTAGAGACCTATAACTCTAGGGTTGATCAAATCCCAGGAGCACCCCCGATATTGAAAGGCTTGGATTCCAAGAAGTTCATCCAAATCGAGCGCAGCTCCGAAACCGATCCTAAAAAAGTTCCGTATGCCCGAAACCAAAGTATAACGGGACCACGGATCCGAATAAACACGTGACCTCCTACATGTATGCCATTAAGGGAAATGACTTGGAAGATGACAAAATCGATTTGGTTCTACTGAAAAAGTTCGGGGAAACCCTGTCTAAAGGAGCAATGATATGGTATCACAACCTGCCCCCTAATTCCATTGATTCGTTTTCTATGCTTACAGATGCCTTTGTAAAAGCTCATGCCGGGGCCATCAAAGTCGAGACCAGAAAATCAAACCTCTTTAAAGTCAAGCAAAGAGATAACGAAATGCTCAAGGAGTTCGTGTCGAGGTTCCAAATGAAAAGGATGGATTTGCCCCTAGTTGCGGACGATTGGGCTGTTCAAGCATTCACTCAAGGACTCAACCCCTAAAGATCTTTGGCTTCACAGCAGCTGAAACAGAATTTGATAGAGTACCCGGCGGTAACTTGGGCTGACGTCCAAAACAGGTACCAATCGAAAGTCAGAGTGGAGGATGATCAACTCGGGGCCCCCAGGGTCCGTATATCCCATTAGAACTAATGATAGGTCTAAATGAGCCGTTGATCATGAACCAAGATCAAGCAGAGATCGGTACCAACCGTATAGCGGAGATCGAAGGGGCAATAGATCTGGACATAACCCAGCGAGGAATGAAAAAAGAAGCAATAGAGGTCATAATAACCGGCGACTTATGAGCAAAAACGATTTCGACAGGCCAATCGGGGCCAGGGAGGCACCAAGGTTATCGGAGTACAATTTCAGCGTCGATGCTGCCGGCATCGTATCAGCCATCGGACGCATCCGAGATACCAAATGGCTTCGGCCATTGTAGTCTGATCCTGTCCAAAGAGACCCCAATCTGATGTGTAAGTATCATGGCACCCACGGCCATAGGACCGAAGACTGCTGACAGCTAAGAGAAGAAGTGGTCCTGTTATTCAATAACGGACACCTCTAGGAGTTTCTGAGTGATCGAGCCAAAAATCACTCTAGGGATAAGGACTCCAACAAGCAGACCGAGCAAGAGGAACCTCAGCAAGTCATCAACATGATCATCAGTGGAGTCAACATCCCCAAGGGGCCAATGCTGAAGCGCACTAAGGTGTTCATTACTAGGGAAAAGCGAACTCGAGATTACATGTCGGAGGGCACCATCTCTATCAATGATGAAGACGCTGAAGGCATCTAACGATGCCCTGGTAATTTTAGTACTCATAAATAAATCTCGAGTTAAACGTGTGTTGATTGATCCAGGTATCTCAGCCAATATCATCAGATCGAGGGTCGTAAAGCAACTGGGTTTACAAGACCAAATAGTGTCGCGGTCCGGGTCTTAAACAAATTCAACATGGCATGTAAAACTACAAAAGGGGAGTTAACCCTGCCGGAGAACACCACCGGAACCATTTAGGAAATGAAGTTCTACGTCATCGAGGGGGATATGAGGTACAACGCTCTATCCGGAGGGCCATGGATTCACAACATGAGGGCAATAACCTCGACACTACACCAGGCTTTGAAGTTCCCCACACCGGAAGGGATCAAAACAGTTTACAGAGAACAGCCAGCCGCAAAAGAAATGTTCGCGGTCGATGAGGTGATCCCGATGTCCGCCCTCTCGATATCAAAGAACCCAGAGTCGGTTAGGAAGGAAGAAACTAAATAGCAATCACCGACACCGGCCCCAATCGAATTGGAGAAGCAAAAAGCATGCGAGGATGATGGTTACGGAGTTCCGAGGTCGTTCATCGCCCCTGACAATTCTGATGCCACCAAGCCAACGGTCGAGGAGTTGGGGCAAGTCATATTAATCGAACACTTGCCCAATCGAAATGTGTGAGAGGTTGACATTGGAGAGCCTACAGAAAGGTAGAGGTAGGCCAAAGAAGAGGTGGAGAGAGGTGGTTAGGCAAGACATGGCCAGTTTCAGCTAACGGAGGACATGACCCTTGATAGGAAGGTATGGAGGTCGAGGATTAAGGTAGTAGAGTAGGTACTCTAGAATGTTCTAATAGTAGTATTGGCACGCAATCTCGCTTTCTGTTGGTAGTAGGTTTTTATGACTAACCGTTATTTTCTTTCATTGTTGATCACCTTACTATCTTGTTGTTTTTATACTGCTTTTATATGGCTTTTTTGTACTGTCCCTTCTTGTCTATATTTTCATTAATGTAGTGCTTATGCTTTCCTGAGCCGAGGGTCTATTGGAAACAACCTCTCTATCCTCACAAGGTAGGGGTAAGGTCTGCGTACACACTACCCTCCCCTGACCCCATGGTGTGGGATAATAATGGGTATGTTATTGTTGTTGTTATTGTTGTTTCCCGATCGGCACGGGGTTAACTCCCTTGCTCACGAAAAAACTCATTGAATTCCTTATAGCTAACATAGATTGTTTTGCCCTGTCCCATCTTGATATGAAAGGGATCCTGCTAGAAATAACTACTCACAAGCTGAGCTTAGATCTGAAGTTCAGCCCGATTAAACAGAGATAAGGCATCAGTCCAAAGTCAAGCATGCATTCACCACAAGACGGGATATGCAAACTCCTTAAAATAGGTTCCATTCGGGAAGTTAAGTACCCCGATTGGTTAGCTAATGTAGTGGTAGTGCCTAAAAAGGGAAATAAATTAAGAATGAGCGTAGATTACAAAGTAACAAGACATGCCCTAAAGACTCTTTTCCTTTGCCTAAAATCGATCGCATGATCGATGTGATGGCCGGCCACGAGATACTTAGCGCTCTCGACGCCTATTCCGGGTACAACCAAATCCAGATGGACCCGGGCGATCAAAAAAAACTTCCTTCATCACTAAATTCGGAACCTATTATTATAACGTAATGCCGCTCAGACTAAAAAAATGCCAGTGCCACTTACTAACGCCTAGTAAACCGAATGTTCGAAGAACAAATAGGAAAATCAATAGAGGTTTACATTGACGACATGTTAGTTAAGTCCCTGCGAGCAGAGGACCATTTGGAACATTTGCAGGAAGCCTTTCAACATACTGAAGAAATATAATACCAAGCTGAACCCGGAGAAATGCGCATTTGGGTTCGAGTCCGGGAAGTTCCTTGGATTCATGGTGTTCAACCAGGGGATCGAGATCAATCCCGACAAAATCAAAGCTATAGAAGACATCACTGCTGTGGACAATGTCAAGGTCGTTCAAAGGCTAATTGGGCGCATAGCCGACCTAGGTCGGTTCATATCAAGGTCCTCCGATAAGAGCCATCGGTTCTTCTCATTATTGAAGAAGAAGAATAACTTTTCATGGACTCCAAAGTGCCAGCAAGCTTTGGAAGAACTCAAACGGTATCTTTCGAGTCCACCTTTGCTTCATACTCCGAAGGCAGACGAGCAGTTGTACTTGTACTTAGCGGTATCCGAGATAGCAGTAAGGGGAGTCTTAGTTCGGGAGGAGGGAGGCCGAAATGAGGTATCCTCACCTGGAGAAATTAGCGCCCGCTTTGCTAAGCGCCTCCAAGAAGTTAAAGCCATATTTTCAATGCCATCCCATGTGTCTTAACTACTTACCCATTGAGGCATATAATGCACAAACCCGAGCTCTTCGGATGATTGGCCAAATGGGCCGTGGAAAATTAGCGGGTACAATATTGAATATTGACCCCGAACGCCATCAAATCTCAAATTTTGACAGACTTCGTGGCTGAATTCACGTCGGCCTTAATGCCGGAAGTCAAAAAGGAATTGTGTTAACCTCTGGGACCTTCTCGGGAATCTGGACCCTCTTTACGGACGGTGCCTCGAACGCAAAGGGGTCCAAACTCGACATCGTGTTAAAGCCGCCTACGGGTAACGTAGTTAGGCAATCTATTAGAACTGTGAAATTGACTAACAATGAGGCCATGATTGCAGGTCTCGAATTGGTTTAAAGTTTGGGGGCCAAAGTGATCGAAGCTAAATGCGATTCCCTTCTTGTGGTAAATCAAGTCAATGGGACATTCGAAGTGAAAGAGGAACGAATGCGAAGATACTTGGATAAACTACAGGTAATATTGCATCGATTCAAGGAATGGACCCTACAACACGTGCCCCGGGATCAAAATAGTGAAGCCGATGCTCTGGCTAGCTTGGGGTCATCAGTTGATGACAATGAATTCAGCTCAAGAACTATCGTACAACTCATGAAATCAGTAGTGGAAGAAGGCCATGCCGAGATAAACTCAATGAGTTTAACTTGGGACTGGAGAAACAAGTATATAGACTACTTGAAGACTGGGAAGTTGACCTCAGATCCCAAAGAATCGAGAGCTTTACGCACGAAGGCAGCCAGCTTTAGCCTATCCGAAGATACTCTCTTCAAAAGAACGTTTGATGGTCCACTTGCCATATGCTTGGGGTTGGGAGACACCGAATATGTTTTGAGAGAAGTTCACCAAGGCACCTGTGGAAACAATTTAGGGGCAGAATCGTTGGTTCGTAAGATAATCAGAGCCGGCTGTTACTGGATCGACATGGAGAAAGATGCGAAGGACTTTGTGCAAAAATGCGACGGCTGTCAGAGGCACGCACCAATGATCCATCAACCCGTGGAGTTACTACACTCGATCCTGTTGCCTTGGTCGTTCATGAAATAGGGAATGGACATCGTCGGTCCCCTACCATGGGCACCCGGTAAGGCTCAATTTATACTGTTTATGACTGACTATTTCTCTAAATGGGTCAAAGCTCAAGCATTCGAGAAGGTCCGGGAAAAAGAACACATTGACTTCATTTGGAACCACATAATATGCCGGTTTGGTATACCGGACGAGATAGTATGTGATAGGGGGAAGCAGTTCATCGGTAGCAAGGTAAGCAAATTTTTCGAGAACCATAAGATCAAAAAGATATTGTCAACACCCTATCACCCTAGTGGGAACGGATAGGTGGAGTTGACGAACAAAACCATCCTTCAAAACCTTAAGAAAAGGTTGACCGATGCCAAAGGAAAATAGAAGGAAATTCTGCCCGAAGTCTTGTGGGCATACCATACGACCTCAAAATCCAGTACCAGGGCCACTCTATTTTCGTTGGTCTATGGTGCTGAAGCACTAATACCGGTTGAGGTGGGAGAACCGTGCCTCAGGTTCCAATATGCATCAAAGAATCAAATGGTGAGGCCATTAGCACGAGCCTGGAACTAGTGGATGAGAGGCGCGAGGCCGCCCACAAGCAGCGGATAGAAAGATATTATAACCGAAGAGCCAACCTCCGACACTTCAATATTGTGGAGCTAGTTTTAAGAAGAGTAACACCGAACACCCGCAAGCCGAACGAAGGGAAGCTAGGACCGAATTGGGAAGGACCATATCGAGTCATCGGTATTACCAAACAATTGGAAAGTGACCCACTTAAAATGATACTACTGCTAAGATACGACCTCATTCCCTTTTTTTTTTATATTAAGAATTGGGTTAACACTTGCAGGTAACATCCAAAGGAGAATGTAACTGTTACGTCTGAAAGCACGCATTGCACTCTTTTTTCCTTGAATCAGTTTTGTCCCAAATGGGTTTTCCGGCAAGGTTTTTAGTGAGACAACAATAAATCGTGCTAACTTAGATTCGAAGACCGGTTTTAAATGGGATTCAATGGTCACATCAACAGTATCCGAGCCCTCTCAAAGACCGACCTCAAATATTGGGATCACCCTCGGGTCAAGATTTTTAGCAAGGAAGGAAACTTTGTGCTTGCACAGTCTAGGCTCGATGGATAGGATTTATTATAAAGACCAATCAGTCAAATGAACTATGCACGCATAGGCTACCTTAGTCATAATACGAGCTTTTACACGCTTACAATCTTGTACATTACACACAGAAATGAAAGAAAGTTTCTACCTTGCTAACATATATTTTTGCTTCCTAAAAGTATCGAGCCTAAGGGCTATTCGTACCCGGGAACTATCGAGCCCAAGGGCCACCCTTATTCGAGCCCATAGGGCTACCCCCACCCAGGGACTGCCGTTCGAGACAAGTTCAGGCGGCTCTAGTTATTGAAACCGGGAGGCACAAAACCTATTAGGCGGTGTCCAAACCTAAAAGGCTACGGCCACCCTAAAAACGGTTCGGAGACATCCGAAGCCCGTAATCAAAACATAAGGCCTTCAACAAAATTCTAAACCTGTTCAAAGGTTACCCTCGGCAAAGATATAGTCTAAAAACATTTAAACAAGCATCTTGAGGATATTTCCGGTCATTCCGAGCTTCCATAAGTTCAAACAAAAATCGCATCAAGGACATGTCTTGTTCGGACCTTCGAAAAATGACTTATTACTAGGTTTGATTCTTTGCTAAGGCATTAGAAATATTTGCAATTGTAAAAAGATGTTGAAGATAATAGACTTGAAAATTCCCAAAAGGGAAGACTTTATATATTCCGGAATATCTTTACAAAGGCCAATTAAAAATGGTCTCAACACCGCCTGGTCTTCACCGGAGCCCGACTCGTCACCAGAACCGTCGGGGCTTTTGGATTCTTTAGAGCTCTCGGAGTGCTCTTCACCTCGGGTTTCAGCTAGCCTCTTAGCCTCGACTTCGAGTCTTTTTGCCTTTTCGATCTCGGCAGATAGGTCGAAGCCTCAGGCATGTATTTCTTCGAGGGTCTCCCTTCAGGAAAGCCGCCTCACATACTCATCAGTAGTCTTCAGGCGGTCCTCGGCTGCTTCAACATTAGCCTTATATTGGGCCACCATCTCGTCAGCATCAGCCGAGGTTGCTTCCAACTTGGACCTCGTTATTTCGGCTTGCCAAGGGTATCCGTTCAGCGATAGTCGAGCCGAGTTGAGCTTGGAGGTCCTCATTTTGTCGAGCCCATGCATCGGCCTTCTCCTTCGCCACCCGAAGCTGAACTTCCACCAAAGAAAGCTTGGCCTGGGCAGTCTCCTTCTCCAAGGCCAGCAGGTCCATCATGTTTTTTCACCCGTCGGCCATCACTTAGATCTCATCCATCTCCTTGTGGAGTTGGTCGATCTAGTCGATCATTTGCTGAACCTGCAAAGTATTGTTGTTAGCTTCTGTGACCGGACCTTTGTTTCTAACTTCAAAAACTGTTACCTTTTCCACAAAGTTGGCATGCTCCTGCCTTAAGGCCGATGCCTCTTTCTGAGTCGCTTCGAGCTCGGCCTGGAGGTTCTTGGCGACCCCCTCTTGCTGCTCGCTAAGAAGCTTGTACATGTCCCTTTTTTGAGAAAGCTCTTTGATCTCGAGCTCGAGTTGATTGAATTACCCAGTATCGGAGGAAACTCTCGTGGTGAAGTATTGAGGCCTGCAAAAAGACAAAGAACACGTGAGAAACATCAAGCACCGATAGCTATAGACAGATGGAAGAAAATGATGCCTTACCCAATTCACCGGCTGCTGCGCCTTATTCAAAAGGCATGGCACGTTCAGCACATTTATTTTTTCCTGGTCTTGCTCGGTCACCAGGCATCGGAGGTAGCTAGCTACCCCTACAGAAGCGGACGAAACCCGGGCATCCTCCGGGACGGTCAGTATAATCGACCTCTTGCGGCCAGGATCCACGCTCGGAGCGGGGAACTGATTAACTAATTTCGGGCTCGAGCTCGGCCCGCCAGCTTCCGAGGAAGTGTCTTTCTTCAAAATTTCTAGGTCACTCAGACCGGAGAAGTCTTCCAAAGTGGACGATTCCACTCTATCGAAAAAGGAGTGAAGGGGATCTTCCGCACCCTGTCCCCCCTCGTTGGATTTCTCCTTCCTCTTTTGGGCATCCTCGAACATAGACTCCATGTAGGAGGGCATCCCCGAGATCTCAATTACGCCAGACACTTCCTTTGGTGCAGAACCAGCATCCTGGGAAGTTTCACCCCGAGTATCCACGTTGGCTTTTGAGTTTGAGGGGCGTCGATCTCACGAGTCTCCCCTTCGGATGCATCCCAATCTCCGGGATACGTCATCCCGAGGGTTACGAAAATAGATTCATCCTCCGGCTCGTCCCTAAGTCGCAGGAGGGAATCGGAGGCTGGCGCTCGGGAACTGGAGCCCCTCCTGGGCTTGCGGAGCACCCGCTTCTTTGGTTTCTTCGCCTCGGAGCTCGGGGAGCCAGAGGGTTTTCTTTTCCTCTTCTTTTTTCCTCTGTGGCAGAAACGGAGGGATCAACGGGAGGGGGCACATCTTCTTCTCCTTTCGATGGCCTAAGTTCGGCGGTCTTAGGCAAACCTGCAATAACCAAGAAGGAAGACGAGTTAGTATAATAGAAGGTTAAGACATAGTGTTGGCTACTCGGAAATAGGTCTTACCATGAGAACGGGCCTCCCATCGGCCCTTTGAGAGTCCGCACCATGTGCGCTCAAAGTAGGACATCTGAGTACAGATGTCCTCAATCCACTCCTTTAACCAGGGAACCGCATTCGGAACCAGGGTGACAGCTGCACCGCCACAAGTTTAAATGAGAAAATAGTAATGAAAGGAGAAGAATATTTTATGTTGAAAGAGGGAGTTGCACTTATGAGACGCATTCACTTCTCGAGAAATGGCATGTATTCCGGGGGGGTCAGATCCTCAGTCTTCACTCAGACAAAGCGCCCTTACCAGCCCTGGTCTCGGTCTTCGACGATACTTGGAGAAGGAGGCCTTGCTGCCCTAGCGAGTAAGCTAGATCAGTCCCCCTTGGAACATCCGAGGACTTTATAATCGAAGTAGGTGGTTGATCGTGAACCGACGAGACTCGATCTTGTTCACGAAGTAACGGAGGAGGGTCACGATCCTCCACAATGATAGGTGGATTTGCCCGAGGCACACCTCGTACCTCTTGCAAAAATCTAGAACGATCAGATCTATCGGGCCCAATGTGAAGGGATAAATGTAAACAGTTAAGTACCCCCTCTGCATGGGTAGTAACAACGTCCTTGGGCCCGGGGACTACTACATTCTTGCCTTCCTAATCGCAGTCCTTATGAACTATGGAAAGAACGTCTTCTGTCGCAGAACATATATATCTTGAGATTTCTTCGATCCGGTCCTATTTTCACGAAAGCTTCTTGACTTTAAAGTCATCTGCAATCGAGCAGCCCCCGGGGTTGAACGCTGACAAGGGAGGCTCGGCGGCCGGTTCGTTAGTGGCCACAATGGGGGAGCCGTTTCGAGGGCAACCACTTCAGGGTTAACCGCTTCAGTACCTGCGGCCGGTTGAGAAGATGAAGAGGCAACTTGTTGCGGAACGGTTTTTGATGTTTTTCCCATTGTCATCTAGGGGAGTGTTTGAAAATTTAAGAAATGAACCAGAAGTTTTGGAAAAATGAGTTTTGAAGATGAAGAACAGAGTATGAAGATTTGAAGGAAATCTGGGCAGAAATATGGAGATTGCTGTGGAAATTGAAGAACAAGGATGAAGATATGAAGGTTTGAAGATGGTTTGATGAAGGCTGGAAAGCTCGAAGGTAGTGATTTGTTCGAAAAGTAGAAAAAGGACAAAATGAGGAAACTTTTATAGGGAAACAGCCGACGCTTCGCATTCGGACGCAACCTGTCGGTGAGAGACACATGTCCGAAGTCAGAACAACGCGATTGATGGGATGTTTCGACTCCCTCGTCGTAACGTACGGGAAGGAACCAGAGTCATCTGTCGTTTCCTATTGTTTTGGCAAACCTACTCTCTAAGAAACGGGGGGACTATCCGTATACGGGTAAAATCGGACCCATTGAACACCTCAATTTTCCGGTAAGCCAAACAGAGCAGGAACGTGACTGTAATGAATCGGAGTTAGAGCGAGGAGTCCTCGTATTGAGTCTCAGGAAAACTATCTGCCCTCGGGGGTATTGGGGCCATGTCCTCTAAGTCTGGTTCAAGGATTAAGACTTCGGAGGGCATTATCAAAGTGCTACACATGCCTAATATAGGGCCATGATGTCCGAGCCCAACCGGATATCACGGCGTGAATCTCAGCCCGTATCGGCAGAAAATTAGTGATTAGCGAAACAGAAATTTTTTACCTTTCTTAGAATTGTACTTAGGGTAAAACTCCCCTACTATATAAAGGGAAAAAATTATTATTCAGGGGACACATTGCAACACACATATCAAGGCATTTTATTCAATTTTCTTTGTTATTCAAAGTTCTTATTCTTATTCTTAGGTTCTTCATAAGTATAAGCTTGGAATCGAGGGCAAGTTCTTCACCGAGCCATCAACCGAGCTCGGAATCACTCTTATTATTGGTTTGGTCATCTATTACGCTTTTCAGTTGCTTAATCTAACGTCACTGATCACTCGTATTGAATTAATTCGCATATCCGTAAAACCACATAAAATTTTTATTATTATCCATTTTTTAGGGTAAACAACTATATACATAAAGGTGTCCTTAGTCAAGGGGCTATGTGAAGCATGCACAACCAGGATCACTCCAAGTTCGATTGCCTTGACAAAGTGGTTGTGAGCATATAGCCGATAGTTCTCAGCAAAGCACTTGCGCTGCACAACAAAACTGCGCCCAGTTGCACGGTACTTTGCTCCCCCATGCAGAATGGTCCTACCAAAGAAATGTGCACGAGTTCCCATTGAGTATGTGAAAAATAGTGAGGGTTGCAGTTGGATAGTTACAAAATCCCAGAGAAGGAAGCCATGCTCCAAAGAGTTCTCCACAATCATAGGGAGGGTAATGAACGCACCAAGCTGGATAACAAACTGCTGATTCAAAATTGCATCAAGTGTTTTGTTGTTGTTGGCATTTGTGCTGTCGTACTCCTCAACACCACTGAGTGCAAGATAAAGTCTCCCCCACAAGAACATGTAGACCATTACTACCACTATCATATTGTTGAAGAAGAAGCCAACAGTCGTATGCAAAAGAAATCTAGTCTGTGACCCAACCTATATACATCTCTGCTCAATACCTGTTCACCGTTGCCACTAGCAACCTTAGCCTCAAACTTTGCAGTCTGATTCAATCCAACATCCCTTCTTACCCACTTGTATGTATTCATGGTGAGTAACATTGCCACCTCGCAAGGTACAGTTGAATCCAACAAATATATCCTCGCTTATATTAATCACCCCGGAAGGCTTGACGATGCCACCTCTAGACAAAAACCAAAACCTATCAAAGACATCTGGATGACCATAGTGCATCCGTACCTTGAGAGGATTGGCAAGAACGTGTTGCCCCAGAGTCACAAAACTCGTCTCCTGGGCAGACATGAACCAACCAAGAGATGACACAGAAGCAGCAAAGCTGTTTTCACGAACTCCTAGAATGGTGGGCTTCCTAATACCATAATTCTCCTTGAATTCCTCCAATAAATTACGCATCTTAAGTTCCTCTTCAAAGTTATTTTCTTGATTTATGTCTATGGTCTGAACTGCATCACCTCTGGTGAAGATAATGGCATGGTTTAGATTCTCCGGCTTACCATGCAACTTTATGCGATAGATTTCCACTTCTTTCTTCAATTGTTGATCATACTTCACTAGGATAGAATAGTATTCTACTTCATTTCTTCCCAAGTAAACCTCATCTACATAAGTAATTCGGAGGGCCTCATTATTCTTCATCAAATTTATATAGGATCTCCTCAGCACGTGGATCACCCTCCTCCTCCTCCTCCTCCTCCTCCTCCTTCTTCTTCTGAGAACCATACACCTGGCAGGTCACCACATAAGTGAATTTCATTAGAGCAGCACCAAACTCCTCTCCTTTAAAATGAAGGGTGACACTGCTACTCGTTCTGTGAAGATTTCGAGCCTATCCCGTTCAAGTGATTATTTTGGTTCAACAAACCAAGTGAAGCAATTTCTTGCAAGTCATGCCTTATATCAACGTCTGAAGTAGAATCAAATCAAGGAAGAAAAGCATCTGGAGATCCTTGTAATAATACATCATGCCTCTTACAGTACGGGATAGAGTCTGCCCCTATGACTAATCTCCTTTGCTTTAATGTGTCCATATCTCATTCTCATCCCGCATTACTTATGTATGTATTCTCTCCTTGAAGTTTGCCCACTCATCTTCATAAATCCTCTTCAGGTAAAATATGGTGGATACTCCATTTTCATTCGGACTCCTAAGACTTTTTTTGCCAAACAGAACTTCCTCATCATAGTAAGGGGTCAAGAAACTAGCCATCATCTTCTCTACTTGGGGCATGTTCATAAAAACCGAGTTACTGAAGAAGGCGATACGCCGTCTTGCTTCAATATTTCTTGAGACATTGTGCATTGAATCTATGGAAGTAAGAATTGTTTGCAACCAATAGAAGAAAGCATCTTGTTTATCAGGAAACTCAAGAAGCCCGTGATTTGTATTTGAAGGAGCAAGACTTTCCTGCATCAGTTGTTTAGGGAATCTGATTTATTGTTTTTCAATCAATGCAAGCCTAGTTATCTACAGTTTTGGTAACAATCAAAATATGTTGCAAACAAACTCAATTAAACTTTATCATAACTTTGCACATTTCTTGAGATTGACAGCAGCATCTTTGGCATTTTCAGGTACAGACATGTTGGCCTTAAGGGTGACCCTTGATGATGCTATCAAAGTCTTGTTTGGATCAATCTTCCAAAGACAAACTTCCCAAACATGAATAGTTTTGCCAACGTTGACTGTTGCAGCCTCATCAAAAACAAGATCACCAATATGAGCACTCTTAAGATGGTGGATAGTGAGATGAACTCCAGCAACTCACCCAAAATCGGATGCCATATAAGCTCCGATACTTGCCAGAGACTCAGCTATTAGTGTTGAACCTCCACCGTGCAACACCTTAAATATCACAGGTAGACGACCAGTGATTTTGTGGGGTGTGATTTCTACAATCTCAAACCCAGCCCCGTGAAGTGGAACATCTAAAATACGAGCCTTTACACCTGATGATGATGGTGGTGGTGATGGTTCCATATTTTCTTTTATCTTGTTGTCTCTTTAATTCTTGAAATGAGCTCTTGGTTTTGGAGGTTGACCTCGGACAGAAAGATTTGACGCACGTTCCTTGCTTTGGCAAAAACACTTTGGGACGACCTGTCCAAATTGGACTCAACTTTTTGTCAAACTATGGTTCCTTCAAAGTTATGGTAGTAACGTGAGAATATTGACACAATAAACTCAAGATCAAACATGATATTAAGACCCAAAATAAATCAAGATTAGCAAGAACGGTTGCGTACCTGTTTGAGCCATATCGCGGATTGACGAAGGACTAGGTCTTCCTCTCTATTACCCTTTCTCCAATATGGCGGCGTCAATAGGACAGCTACCGCACACAACAAATGTTATGAAATAACTCTGACTATGTGTTTATATAAAGGCTACAGAAGGGACCTAACTGTAATTAATGAAATCCTGATGGGCCCTTCCATTACGGGCCTCATCGAGTTGAGCCTACACTCATCGCCGTACTAGACCCACCAAGCATATAAAGTGCACGACCCATAAGCAATTATCACACTTATAATTGGGCTCACGTTTATGGTCTATTATCAAACCCGAATATTTAAATATAAATAAAATATTTAATAATGTAAGTTCATTTTTCTTACACTCTCCCATTTGGGCTACATTAGCAAAATTTTTATTTTAAAACAAAACAAAAGCAACGAAAGAAAAATTAATTTTCTTAAAAAAGAAAATTTCTGGATGATGAAAGAAAAACATTTGTGGCCACATTTTTATATAGTTTTAAAACAAGTCCATAAGCTTTAATCGATCTATATTAACTCAACCTTGAATATCGGACTATGGTGATCTCTGTATTATTGTCAATACATGATCTTCCATAATCACAACAATCTCAATTAAGTAAATAAAATCATGGTATAGTAGTGTAGTAAGGAATAGTGCCACGTGTGACATATTGACATAACAACAGTATGTACTCATGCACTATTACCTTATTGGTCCTTTATATGTCATGAAAGACATTTAACATATGCACATCTTGGGCGAACCAATTTTTACCCCAAGCTACCGTATTACCGAATTGCATCATATACCAAAAGTGAATGTCATCTTGAACGAACCAGTTTTCATCTCAAGATATCGTATTACCGAAATGCATCCAATATATAGAGCAGCTAAAGTTGCATATAATTGTACATTTGAAAACTCTTGGGCGAACCTATTTTTACCTCAAGATACCATGATGTGACTTACAAATAATATGAACAGAAATGATGATGATCATAAAATAATATATATGAAATTAAATGCGCATTTTATTCCATATAGTAAATATTCACAACCACAGAATATTAAAACTCCCACTAAACTAAAGAATCAAAAGACTCTACAACACCAATATTTATAACATGATGTTTAAAATCAATGGGCCTCAGACCTTTAGTTAGTGGATCAGCTAGCATTTCATCTGTACGAATATTCTGAATAATAATGTCTCCTTGCTTTACCAACTCTTTAACTGTCAAAAACTTAATTTGCATGTGTTTGGTGCCACTACGCAGCTTATTATTCTTAGAAAAGAATACAGTTGCACTGTTATCACAATAGATTACATTGATTCTTTGAATTGAGTCAACAACTTTGAGTTCTGAAATAAAATTCCTGATCCAAACAGCTTGAGTGGATACACTATAACAAGCCACGAACTCCGCATACATTGTCGATGATGTAACCAACATCTGTTTAACGCTCTTCCAAGAAATGGCACCACCAAGAAGAGTGAAAACATAACCAGATGTGGACTTATAATCATCTATGCACCCGCCAAAATCAGCATCTGAAAAATTAATTATTTTAAGACTATCAACTCTTTTGTAGATTAACATATTATCTTTGGTCTTCTGAAGATATCTCATGACCTTCTTTGCTGCAACCCAATGATCATACCAGGATCAGACAAGTATCCTCCAAGGACGTTTACAGCAAAAGCTATGTTAGGTCTAGTGCAAACCTGAGCATACATCAAACTGCCAACTGTACTAGCATAAGGAATATTTTTCATGGCCTCCCTTTCAATATCATTTTCAGGACATTGCTTCTTACTTAATTTGTCCCCTTTGACCACTGGTATATCTCCAGACTTAGCAACATTGCATATTAAATCTGGAAAGACCACGATCCACATAGGACCTTGAGACAACCCAAGAACATTACAAGATCTATCACGGAGAATCTCGATGCCCAGAACAAAAGAAGCATCTCCAAGATCTTTCATCTCAAAGTGTCTTGACAAGAATATTTTGGTTTCCAAAACTAATCCACGATCATTGCAGGCCAGTGGAATATCATCAACATAGAGAACAAGAAAAATGAATCTTCTCCCACTAATCTTCAAATAGATGCATTTATCAAACTTGTTCTCTACAAAACCAAATGATGTCACAATACTGTCAAATTTCAAATACCATTGATGAGAAGCTTGCTTCAGGGCATATATAGACTTCTTCAACTTACACATTAAGTGTTCCTTTCCACTTTCGATGAAACTTTCAGGTTGTTTCATATAAATTTTCTCAGACAACTCTCCATTTAGAAACGCTTTTTTAACATCCATATGGTATAGCTCGAGGTCAAAATGAGCCACCAATGCCATGATAATTCTGATACCATCTTTAGTGGATACAGGAGAAAAAGTCTCATTATAATCAGTTCCTCTTTCTGAGTAAGACGCTTTGCAACCAAACGAGCCTTGAATCGATCAATATTTTCATGACTATCTTTCTTGATCTTGTAAACTCATTTGCAACTTATTGGTTTGTTCCCACTCGGTAACTCAACAATATCCTAGGCACCAATGTCAAACATGGACTTTATCTCATCTCTTAAAGCATTAAGCCATTTTTCTGATCAGGACTATTAATAGCTTGATTATATGTCACAGGATCTTCAATTTGGCCAATATCATAATCAGCCTCACCCAAATATACTTGATAATTAGTAGCAATAGCCGATCTTCTCTCTCTTCGTGATCTACGAAGTTAATTATCTGGTGCTTCAGAAAATGATTCATTAGCTTGAATATTCTCATATTCTATAACCATAGGTTCAATATCATGTGCACTGCTCCCCTTTGGCTCATTAGACTGAGAGTTATTTCCATCAGCAAAATCAGTCTCCAAAAATTTAACTGTTCGTGATTCAACAATTCTAGTGCCACAAGAGGGACAAATAAAACCTGTAACCTTTTGAATGATCTGGGTATCCCATTGAAATAACACTGAATAGTCCTAGGATCAGTTTTCTTTTGTAGCGGATCAAATATCTTAACTTCTGCAGGACATCCCCAAACTCGAAAGTGATTCAAACTTAGTTTCCTGCCAATCCGTAGCTCAAAAGAAGTCTCGAGAACAGCTTTACTCGGAACTCGATTCAGGATATAAGTAGCTGCCCTAATAGCTTCACCCCAAAGGAATTCTGGCATATTAGCCTGACTCATCATGTTTCTTTTCATTTCCATCAATGTGCGATTACGCCTTTCTGCCACACCATTTTGCTCAAGGTTTGCAGGCATGGTTACTTGGCCAATGATTTCATTATCTTGAAGATATTTAGCAAATGGTCCTAGGTGTTGACCAGTTTCTGTGTATCTTTCTCAGTATTCTCCACCACGATCAGACCTCACAACTTTGATAGTTTTTTCTAATTGCTTCTCAGCTTCAGCCCGAAAAATTTAAAAACATCAAGAGAATCAAAATTTTCTTTAATTAAATAAATATGCAATAGCGGGAATAATCATCAATAAAGGTGATGAAGTACTTGTTGCTGCACAAAGTGATAGAATATGGTCCACTTATATCAGTATGAATAATTTCTAAGAGATCTTGACTTCGAGTGGAACCTTTCCTTTTTATCTTGGTCAATTTACCATGAATACAGTTCTGAATCATTATTATTAAGGGGAGGGAGAATACTGTCTTCACCAGTCTATTAATTCGTTCTTTCGAAATGAGACGCAATCGTCTGTGCCAAAGTGTTCGAGACTTTTCACTAGTCAAAGATCGCTTAGCATTCGCAGTCCTAACATGAAATGAGGAGTTAAGGACTAGAGGTAATTTGTACAAATCAACAACTAAAGGATAAACCACAACACATTTAGAGTCATAAAATATTTCAGCTTTATTATTCCCAAAAGTAACAAGATAACCATTCTTGTCTAATAACTGAATAAAAATCAAATTTCGTCCAAAATTCGGAACACAAAACACATTATCTAAAATGAGCTGAAAACCATTATCTAACATCAAATGGATCGTCCCAATAGCAACAACATCAAGAAGAGTGCTACACCGACTCTAACCTTTTCTTCCTTTGGACTTGGCTTCCTCTGACTTCTTACCTCCTACAAAACAATGCTTATATGAATAGTAGCACCACTATCTAACCACCAAGTATCTTTTGGTGCATCAACAAAATTAGCTTCTATATAAATATAAGCAGACTCACCTTGATCACCCTTTTGCTTCTCTTTAAAAGCCTTAAACTTGAAGCAGTTTGCGATCTTCTGACCCTTCTTATCACAAAAATGACATTTCATATCAGTACCTCTTTGATTCTCCTTGTCATTGCCATTGATTTGCCCATTTTTACCATTTCTTTTGAAGCTCTGAGTCTTTTTGGGACCTTGCTACTTTTTCTTTCCTTTAAATTTATGAGCGGAAGATTTTGCCTGAGTAACTATGTTAGCAGATTCTACCTTTTCAATAGTAGACTCCACTTTTTCTCTTTTCACTTTTGCTTCCTCAACATCACATTTAGTTATTAACTCATTAACGGTCCATGGCTTACTGTATTATAAGCAGTCCTCATCTGAGTAAATTGAGACGGAAGCTGTAAAAGAGCTTCATGAACGATGAAACTATCCAGAATAGTCATATTTAAGTTCTTCAACTTGCTTTTGATAGAAATCATGCACACAAAAAACTGACGAACTCCAATTGTTTCATCATACTTTAAGTTTCTTAGCTCACCCATCAACCTTGAGATTTCAGCATTATCAGAAACTTGAAAACTCTCACCTATAGCTGTAACGATCCGACCGGGCGTTTTGCTTTCTAGAACCCCGTTCCCCTAAATAGGACTCCTCGTACGTACTTTTAATATTTTATGACTTTGGGGGATGGTTAGTTTGGGATTTGGAAGGGTTCAGGTTGAAATCGGTACACTTGGTTCCTTAAGGTTGGCTAAAACGGCTAAGTTTGACTTTGGTCAACGTTTTGAATAAACGACATCGGAATTGGGATTTGATTGTTCCAATAGGTTCATATGATAATTTTGGGGAGCGTTTTGGTGCCTAATAGTGAAAGATGGCTCTTTGAAGGTTTTAAAGTTCTTTAAATTTGATTTTGGGGTGTGATTCTTGGTTTTATTCTTTTTTTACGCGTTTCGAGAGTTTGAGCAGGTCCGTTTCATGTTTATGGACTTGTTGGTGCATTTGGAAAGGGGGGTCCCGAGTGGCTCAGGGGTATTTCGGACCGCCCGGAGTTGAGTTAGGAAAACCAGAAATTCCAGTTCTGGTTTCCTTCGCGAACACGTGGGTAAGGACCCACGCGTTCGCGATGGAGGACTTGGGCAGTGGGGAAATTTGCTCTTTGCGTTCGTGATAACAGGGTTGCATTCGCGGAGCCTTGAGGTCCCAGTCCTACGTGGTTACGAAGGCCTTATCACGTTCGCGTAGAAGGAAGGGACCTGGGGAGGGTCAGTGCCAATTGCTTTTTGCGTTTGCGAAGGTTCTCTCGCGTTCACATAGGGCAGGGCTGGTGCGCCTTCACGTTCGCAAGGCCCTGGTCGCCTTCGCGTAAGCCAAGCTTTTCTGGGCCTGGATGTTTTCCTTCGCGAATGCGAGGACTGTTTTGCGTTCGAGAAGAAGAGGGCAACTGGGCAGTGTGTTTTAAAAATCGTGACTTAGCCATTTTTGGGTTCATTTATTACACTCTTGGGCGATTTTGGAGCTTCAAAAAGGGGGATTTCAACCTAGCTGTTGAAGGTAAGTAATTTCTACCTAATGTGAGTTTAATACATAGATTATGGATAAATTTAAACACGTAAATTTGTGGAAATCATGAATTTAGATGAGAAACCTAGGTTTTTGACAAAATGGGATTTAACCACGAAAATGGTTAGGGAATTTAGTGAAAATCATATATTTGAATTCATGAGGTTATGGGTAACAACTTTCTTCAAAAATTTCCGGAATCCGGGCACGTGGGCCCGGGGTTGAATTCTAGGAGTCCTTCTATTAGGGTTGGGTAATCACTTTAATGGTTAGAATATCAATTTTTGAACATGCATTGATTGATTTATACAACATTTGACTAGTTTCGGATTGTTCGGCACCGAGTTGAGGCTTTAGAGTAAATTGGAGGCCGGAAAGTGAGCTTTGAGACGAGGTAAATCTCTTTTCTAACCTTGTAAGAGGGAACTCATCCCCTTACTTGTGTTTTGTTGTAAATTACTTGTATGGGGAGCTATGTATGTACTAGGTGATGAGAGTCCATGCGTAGCTACATTCCATGTGATGTCCGGGTAGTCTTAGGTTTACATCATGCTTTGTTGGCACTGTTATTTGATTATGCTTATTAATTGTCTTGAATAAAGCTGAGATTGAGGATTTCAAGATTTAAAGCTTCCTGTTTAGACTCCTTACTATTGGAAAGAATTGAAGAATTATATAATAACTTTGAGAAAATTATGTTCACTCGCGTCGCAAGTACTTCCGCGAGCGAGGTAAGTTTCACTACTCTCATGGGAGCGGGCCGTTTGCCTCGGGAGGTTAATAGATGCATCTATGGTTCGTGCCGTTTGACCCTCAGCAGTGCACAATATGTATATTGTATTTTAGATCAGGTCGTACAACCTCGGCATAATTCGTGAGTAATAATATTTGGAGCCCAATTACACTTGATATTATTTTATTGGCTTGAGGGATAAATTGTTAAACAATGAAAATTTATTTGGGATTTACTATCAGTAAAAGAACTGTTTATTTATTTCTTGTTATTGAGCTTTCAGATCATCCATATAGTCCATGTTTATTTGGAATTTTCATTATTTTATTTTTAGCCCATAGTAAGTGTCGGAGTCAACCCCACGTTACTACTTCTTCGAGGTTAGACTAGATACTTACTGCGTACATGTTGTTTATGTACTGACGCTGCACTTCTGCACTAATCATGCAAGATCTGAGGCAGGTGCATCAGATTATCATTCCGGCGCACATCCTTGATTCCACGAGATGTTGCGGTGAGCTGCCTTCTGAGCCCATTCATAGCGCTCGAAGTCTTTCTTTTGCTTTTATTTTCTGTCTATTTTACTTCCGTCAGTAGTGTAGTATTCTTTTATATATTCTACTAGTAGTTCATACACTTGTGACACTAGGTCTTGGAGATCATGCTAGTAGACACTTGTTGATTTTTGAGTAATTACTTTATCCCATTTGCTTTTATAATTGTTTACTTTCTCATTTTATTAAATTTATCACTCCTTGATTATTGAATAATTAAAAATCAACTATTTCAAATTCCTAAAAGAAAAGATTACCTGATTAGTTCACTGTTGGCTTGCCTAGTGGTAACGTTGGGCCCCATCACGTCCTATAGGAGAAATTGGGTCGTGAAAACATGGTATCAGAGCCCTAGGTTCGTGTAGGTCTCACAAGTTATGAGCAGGCCTAATATAGTGTTGCAGATCGGTGTGGAGACGTCCGTACTTATCTTCGAGAGTCTATAGGGTGTTAGGAAAATACTCCTTCTTTATCTCCTATCGTGCAGTTGATGTTATACTAAGTATCTTTCTCTTATTCCCTCAAAGATGGTAAGAACAAGCACAGCGGATGTTCCAGAGCCGGGAGGAGTTGCTCCAGCTATGCCACCTGCGGCTCCAGCAGATGATCTTATTACTGAGGAGCAGGGCGAGGTGCCTGCAGCGGAGCCAGCCCGATAGATTTCATGTCAGCACCGGGCTTCTAGGAGGTCATGGGCCATATGTTACAGTTCATGGAAACTATGACCGAGGCTGGTTTATTTCAGCGAACCCAGCCACATCCCAGGCGGGAGGGAGAGCACAGACCCCTACTACTCAGGCTCTTGGGCATGTAGCTACTGTATATCAGACCCCGGGCACACTATCTGTGGGCGGAGCCCAGCCAGTGGCAACAGCTATACCGGAGCCCATACCAACTGCTTCCGGCGATCCGCATAGGCTATTGGACAAATAGACCAGGCTGCAGCCTCCTGTCTTTGGGGGGAGCGACACGAGGATCCCAAAGACTTTATTGATAGGTGCAGGGACATGCTTCACAACATGAGGATATTGGAGTCACATGGGGTGGATTTTACTACCTTCCAGCTGGAGGGTAGGGCCCGTAGGTGGTGGCAGTCACATCTTCTCGGCAGACCAGATGGTTCTCCTCTCATGACCTGGGATCAGTTTACACGCCTTTTCTTGGATAGGTATATTCCAGCCTCTCAGAGGGAAGAATTGAGGTTTCAGTTTGAGCATCTCCAGTAGGGTCAGATGTCAGTGACCGATTATGAGGCGAGATTCTCTGAGTTGTCTCGCCATGCACTTATGATACTTCCTACGGAGGCAGAGAGAGTACGGAGGTTTATTACGGGTTTGCACTGTGGTATTCAGGCCACTATGGCCTGAGAGGTTGAGATGGGGATTTCTTACGAGCTAGTTGTAGAGATTGATTGAAGGATCGAGGGTGTCTGTCTGCGGGGCCGAGAGCAGATGTCGCAGGACAAGCAGTTCCGTTATTCCGGAGGGTTCAGCGGTGCCTCATCTGGGGGCAGGGGTCAGTTTGGGAGAGGTCAGCCTAGCAGGCCCACATATCCAGCACCGCTGCCTCCCCAGGGTGCTCCAGTGGGACTTTATTTTAGAGCCTTACCAGAGAGTTCCTACCGCCCACCAGCTATTCAGGGTCAGACTTCAGGGCAGCAGTCCACAGCTCTGAGGTATTGTTATGAATGCGGGGATCCTGGCCACATGAAGAGATTTTGTCCCAAACTTCGGTGCAAGGCAGTACATCAGGGTCATCAGCCCATAATTTTAGCACCAGCCGTCCGGCCCGCCTAGAGGCGTAGGGTAGGTGAGTAGGGATCGTCCTAGAGGTGGAGGCCAGCCAGTTACAGGTCAGTTAGGTGGAGACCAGCCAGTCGGTGCTCCAGCTAGGTTCTATGCTTTTTCGGCCAGACCAAATGCAGTGGCCTCAGATGTCGTGATCACAGGTATTATTTCTGTCTACGGTAGGGATTCTTCCGTATTATCTGATCCAGCGTCTACCTATTCATATGTATCATCTCTGTTTGCTCATTTCCTAGATATTCCTCGTGAGTCCTTGGGTACTCCTGTTTATGTGTCCACTCCAGTGGGTGATTCCGTTGTGGATCGGGTCTATCGGTCCTGCATTGTTACATTATGCGGTTATGAGACTAGAGTGGATCTTCTAATTCTTGATATGATCGACTTTGAGGTCATCCTGGGCATGGACTGGTTATCTCCATATTACGCCATCCTTGATTGCCATGCCAAGGCTGTACCTTGGCGATGACAAAGTTGCCTAGATTGGAGTGGAAGGGTTCGTCTGTTAGCACACCTAGTCGGATCATCTCTTTTATGAAGGCTCGACACATGGTCGAGAAGGGTTATTTGGCTTATTTAGCCTATGTTCGGGATACTACCGCAGAGACTCCGGCGATCGATTCAGTTACCGTAGTCCGAGAGTTCTCCGATGTGTTTCGTTCTGATCTTCCAGGCATGCCACCAGATCATGATATCGATTTATATATTGAGTTGGCTCTAGGTACCCAGCCTATCTATATCCCACCGTACCGCATGGCTCCGAAAGAGTTGAAGGAGTTGAAGGAACAACTTGAAGAGTTGCTAGCAAAGGGGTTCGTCAGACCAAGTGTATCACTTTGGGGTGCACCAGTTATTTGTGAAGAAGAAAGATAGGACTATGCGGATATGCATTGATTACCGCCAGTTGAACAAAGTCACTATTAAGAACAAGTACCCGTTGCCGCGTATTGATGATTTATTTGACCTGTTGCAAGGTGCTTGGGTGCTATCTAAGGTCGACTTGAGATCGGAGTACCATCAGTTGAAGATTCAGGATTCGGATGTTCCGAAGACTGCTTTTCGGACTAGATCCAGCCATACGAGTTTCTAGTGATGTCCTTCGGTTTGACTAACGCCCCAGCGGCATTTATGAATTTGATGAATAGGGTGTTCATGCCATATATTGATTCCTTTTTCATTGTCTTCATTGATGACATTTTGATCTACTCGCGCAGCATGGAGGAGCACGAGCAGCATCTGAGAGTGGTGCTTCAGACCTTGCGGGAACAGAAGCTATATGCTAAGTTCTTAAAGTGTGAGTTTTGGCTAGATTCAGTAGCATTCTTGGGGAATGTTGTATCGGGCGAGGGTATCAAGGTGGATCCCAAGAAGATCGAGGCAGTGCAGAGTTGGCCTCGTCCTACCACGGCGACTGAGATCAGGAGCTTCTTGGGGTTAGCAGGTTATTATCGCCGGTTTGTGGAGGGTTTCTCATCTGTTGCAGCACCTTTGACTAGATTGACCCAGAAGGGTGCTCTGTTCTGTTGGTCCGACGATTGTGAGGCGAGCTATCAGAAGCTCAAGACAGCTTTGACTACGACACCGATTCTTATGTTGTCTTCCGATTCGGGGATGCATAGTGTGTATTGCAACGCTTCACGCGTTGGTTTGGGTTGTGTATTGATGCAGGAGGGGCGAGTTATTGCATATGCCTCATGTCAGCTGAAGCCCCATGAGAAGAATTATCCTGTACACGATTTGGAGTTGGCCGCTATTGTTCATGCTCTTAAGATCTAGAGGTTTTATCTTTATGGGGTGTCCTGTGAGGTTTACACTGATCATCGCAGCTTGCAGCATTTGTTCAAACAGAGGGATCTCAATTTGAGGCAGCACAGGTGGCTTGAGTTACGAAAGGACTATGATATTACCATTCTTTATCATTCGGGCAAGGTAAATGTGGTTGCAGATACTTTGAGCAGAAAGGCGAAAAGTATGGGTAGCTTGGAATTCATTTCAGCGGAGGAGAGGCTACTAGCTTTGGACATTCAGTCCCTAGCTAACAGACTTGTTAGGCTGGATATTTCAGAGCCCAGCCGAGTTCTTGCATGCATCGTTGCCCAGTCTTTACTATTGGAGCAGATCAAGGCTCGACAGTTTGACGATCCGCACTTGTTGGTTCTCAGAGAGACGGTACCACGGGGTAGTGCCAAGGAGGTTACTATCGGTGAGGATGGTGTTTTACGACTCCAGGGTCGTCTATGTGTTCCTAATTTTGACAGGCTGAGGGAAAGGATTTTAGAGGAGGCACACAGTTCTCGGTATTCTATTCATCCAGGTGCTATGAAGATGTATCGCGACCTGAGGAAGCATTATTGGTGGTGGCAGATGAAGAAGGACATAGTCGAGTATGTTGTGAGGTGCCTAAATTGCCAGCAAATTAAGTATGAGCACCAGAGGCCAGGTGGCCTACTCCAGCAGATGACTATACCTGAGTGGAAGTGGGAGCGCATTACTATGGACTTCGTAGTTGGGTTGCCGTGGACCTTGCGGAAGTTTGATGCAGTTTGGGTCATAGTCGACAGCTTGACCAAGTCGGCACACTTTATTCCGGTTGTGACCCCGTACTCTTTAGAGAGGTTGGCCCAAATTTATATTCAGGAAATTGTTCGGTTGCATGGCGTACCAGTTTTCATCATATCAGATAGAGGCCCTCAGTTTACTTCGCATTTCTAGAGAGCTGTATAGAGTGAGTTGGGAACCTGTGTAAAGCTCAGCATAACCTTTCATCCACAGACGAACGGGCAGTCGAAGCGGACAGTTTAGATCTTGGAGGATATGCTCAAAGCATGTGTGATTGACTTCGAAGGGCAGTGGGATCGGTTCTTGCCTTTGGCTGAGTTTGCTTATAAATAAAGTTATCAGTCCAGCATCGAGATGGCTCGATTTGAGGCTTTATATGGTTGGCGATGTCGTTCACCCATCGGATAGTTTGAGCTCGGCGAGGCTAATTTATATGGTACTGACCTAGTGAAGGATGCCTTGGAAAAGGTAAAGATGATTCAGGAGCAACTTCGCACTGCACAGTCCAGACAGAATAGTTATGCGGATCAGAAGGAGCGTGATTTATCATTCATTGTGGCGAGAAAGTTCTCTTGAAGGTCTTGCCTATGAAGGGAATCATGAGGTTCGGGAAGAAGGGCAAGTTGAGCCCAAGGTTTATAGGTCCATTTGAGGTGTTGAGACGAGTTAGGGAAGTTACCTATAAGCTTTCCTTGCCTCCCAGTATATCAGGAGTTCATCCGGTTTTCCACGTGTCTATGCTCCGGAGGTGTCATGCAGACAGGTCGCATGTGTTGGATTTCAGCACGATTAAGTTAGATGGGAGCCTGGGTTATAAGGAGGAGCCAGCTGCCATTGTTGACAGAGAGGTTCGCCAGTTGAGGTCCAAGAAGATTTCGGCGGTGAAAGTTCAGCGGAGGGGCCAACTAGTCGAGGAGGCGGCTTGGGAGGCCGAGGAGGACATGCAGAGCAGATATCCACACTTATTCAGCACTCCAGGTATGATTCTAGACCCGTTCAAGGACGAACAATTAATTAAGAGGTGGAGAATGTAACAACCCGACCGGTCGTTTTGCTTTCTAGAACCCCGTTCCCCTAAATAAGACTCCCCGTATGTGCTTTTACTGTTTTATAACTTGCGGGGATGGTTAGTTCAGGATTTGAAAGGGTTTGGGTTGAAATCGGAACACTTGGTTCCTTAAGGTTAGCTAAAACGGCTAAGTTTGACTTTGGTCAACATTTTGAGTAAACAACATCGGAATCGGGATTTGACGGTTCCAATAGGTTCGTATGATGATTTCAGACTTGGGCGTATGTTCAGATTGGGTTTTGGGTGACCCAAGAGCGTTTCGGCGCCTAATAATGAAAGATGGCTCTTTAAAGGTTTTAAAGTTCTTTAAATTTGGTTTTGGGTGTGATTCTTGGTTTTGTTAATTCTTACGTGTTTCGAGAGTTCGAGCAGGTCCTTATCATGTTTATGGACTTTTTGGTGCATTTGGACGGGGTCCCAAGTGGCTCGGGGGTGTTTCGGATCGCCCGGAAGTGAGTTAGGGAAACTAGAATTCCAGTTCGGTTTCCTTCTTCGCGAACACGGGAGGACCCACGCATTCGTGATGAAAGATTTGGGCAGTGGGGAAATTTTCCCTTCGTGTTCGTGATAACGGGGTCGCTTTGCGGAGCCTTGAGGTCCCAAGCATACGCGTTCGCGAAGGCCCCATCACGTTCCCGTAGAAGGAAGGGACCTGGGGAGGGTCAGTGCCAATTGCTCTTCGCGTTCGCGAAGGTGCCCTCGCGTTCGCGCAGGGCAGGGCTGGTGCGCCTCCGCGTTCGCGTAGGCCAAGCATTTCTGGGCCTGTCCGTTTGCCTTCGCGAACACGAGGACTGTTCCACATTCACGAAGAAGAGGGCAGCTGGGCAGTGTGTTTTAAAAATCGAGACTTAGCCATTTTTCGGTTCATTTATTACACACTTGAGCGATTTTGGAGCTTCAAAAAGGGAAATTTCAACCTAGCTATTGAAGGTAAGTAATTTCTACCTAATGTAAGTTTAGTACATAGATTATGGGTAGATTTTAACACGTAAATTTGTGGAAATCATGAGTTTAGATGAGAAACCTAGGTTTTTGATAAAAATGGGAATTTACCACAAAAATGGTTAGGGAATTTAGTGAAAATCATATATTTGAATTCATAAGGTTATGGGTAACAGCTTTCTTCGAAAATTTCCGGAATCCGGACATGTGAGCCTGGGGGTGAATTTTGGGAATCCTTCAATTGGGGTTTGGTAACCACTTTCATGATTAGAATATGAACTTTTGAACATACCTTGATTGATTTATACAACATTTGACTAGTTTCGGATTGTTCGGCACGGAGTTGAGGCTTTAGAGTGAACTAGAGGCCGCAAAGTGAGCTTTGAGATGAGGTAAGTCTCTTTTCTAACATTGTAAGAGGGAACTCATCCCCTTAGGTATGTTTTGTTGTAAATTTCTTGTATGGGGAGCTATGTACACACTAGGTGACGAGAGTCCGTGCGTAGCTATATTCCCCGTGATGTCCGAGTAGTCTTAGGTTTACATCATGCTTTTTTGGCACCGTTATTTGATTATGCTTATTAATTGTCTTGAATAAAGCTGAGATTGATGATTTCAAGATTTAAAGCTTCCTGTTTAGATTCCTTACGTTGGAAAGAATTGAAGAATTATAAAATAACTTTGAGAAAATTATGTTCACTTGCGTCGCAAGTACTTCCGCAAGCGAGGTAAGTTTCACTACTCTCATGGGAGCGGCCCGTTCGCCTCAGGAGGTTAATATATGCATTTATAGTTCGTGCCGTTCGACCCTCGGCAGTGCATAGTATGTATATTGTATTTTGGATTGGGTCGTACGACCTCGGCATAATTCGTGCGTAATAATATTTGAAGCCCAATTACACTCGATATTATTTTATTGGCTTGAGGGGTAAATTGTTAAACGTGTTAGAATATATGCACAACG